>WNWK01022902.1:0-31827 GCA_009830355.1 Cherax destructor
AAAACCCGAAGACTCGCAAAATATGAAGGCCCCCCTTGTTTAAATTTTCATCCCAATAGGGCCCGGGCCCTTGGGCGGGGGGCAAGTTGCCTTCTTTTTCTCAAAGAGCGGGGAAAAAAAACTCTTTGAAACCAAGGACCACAAGGCGACCATCTTACCCCTTTCAGGGCTATGTTGCCCCCCAGGGGGAAAATGCCTGCAGCATTCTGGGCCGGGGCCCCTGCCGAGGCTGGACGTGGTTTGACATGTAGCTCTGAGTTGTTATCTATTTTTGTTCTACTCCCTATTGTATTCTTGTAATGTATTTTGTCTTGAAAAAAAGGTTTATATATTTTAAAATAAAATATATATATATATTATATATTAAAAATCGGCCGTTTCCCCCCAAAGACAAGGTGGCCCGAAAAAAAAAAACTTTCATCATTCACTCCATCACTGTCTTGCAGAGGCTTTCTTACACTACAGTTATAAAATTTGAAACATTAACACCCCCCCTTCAGAGAGCAGGCACTGTACATTTCATCCCCGGGGACCCCGGGGCCCCCCCCCCCCGGGTTTTCCCCGGGAAACCCTTCAAAAATTTACCCTTCCTCCAACACCCGTCAAGGCCCAAAACCATTTCTCTCCATTCGCTCCTAACCCGCTCACGCGTGTTGGTGAAAGCCCGGCACCTAAAAACCCCCTTTTACCCCCCCCCCCAAACCCTTTTCCCTAGGCCGACCCTCCCCACCTGCCCTCCACTACAGATTTATACACTCTCAAAGTCTTTTTATTTTGTTACATCCTCTCTACATCCCAACCCTCAACAACCCGTCCCAACCCTCTGGATAATTGTTTTGGTAACCCACATTTCCCTGATCTCAACTACAGATTTTTTTGCATTATATTCACCCCACACATTCCCCTAACCCTTAACATCCCCCTCCCCCAGCCTTCTCCTTGTTGAAATTCCCCCCACCCATGCTTCCCCCTTTCCCAAAGAGCGTTGTTATAACTATACTCTCAAAATTTCCCCTTTTTGCTTTCATGGAAAATGTTCTTTGTCTCCACAGAGGTAATAGGTAAGGTAGTATGATGGGGGGCAGCAACAACCCAGGGAGGTACTACCGTCCTACCAAATGAGTGTGAAACAAAAACCTAATTGTTTTGCATGATGGTAAAATGATGGTGTTTTTTTTTTGTCTCATAAACATCCCAAGTTGCGGGTTTTCTTGCTTTTACTTACAAAAGGTCACATAAAATGCATGTACAAGCATATATTACTTACCTCTCTGGGTTTTTTCTATTTTCTTACAAGCTCTAGTTCTTGTTTATTTCCTATCTCCAGGGGAAAGTGGAACAGAATTCCTCCCCCGAACCCATGCTGTCGTAAATTGGCTAAAATGCCAGGAGAAATTGACTAGTAACCCCTTCCCCTGTATAAATTAATAAAAAAAAAAGGAAAACTTTATATATATAAATCATTAACAGGCGGTTTGGCCAGGACTCGACCCTGCGTTCCCATGCCCAGCCCTGTGTGAACTGAACAAAGTACGCATCCTCTCCACTGGAACATCCTTAAATACCGGGCCCCAGCAGTACTGAGTATGTGATCCTAATCGGGGACATTTGGGTTGTGGAGACCCCAGAAAAAAAAGGGAAAAATTTCAACCTCATCCTGTTTGGTGTACCAGTTTCTCCAGAAAATCTAGATATTTTATATATATATATATATATATATATATATATATATATATATATATATATATATATATATATATATATGTATGTATGTATGAAAAAACCTCAAAACTTTGTATTTTTTATTTATTATTTTAAAAAAAGGTGTGGAGTGACTGGTCAAGGGGGGCCCACCTTGTCCCCCCGTGTCCCTCTTTTCATTGTTCCCCCCCTTCGTGTGTCACCCTCCTGTCACCCCCCATGTCCCCCCCATGTCACCCCCTGTCACCCCCATGTCATTCATAATTAAAAAGGGCAGGAACCCAGCAAGTAGTCAGAGAGAATATGCAGGGCTAGAGCAGGGGTTAAACCCGAGACCCTGGAGCTAAATTCCCTGGAAAGAAAACTGGTAATTTGGAAGCTAGGTCCCGGGGGAGGAACAAGGTACCATGATAGCAGCTGGGGGGCATGAAAAAAGGAAAAACCATGGGAAACTAAATACCATGGGGGAGCTAGGTGCCATGAAATTTAAAAGTACCCGGGGAAACTAGGTACCATGAGAGAAGAAAAGGGACCATGAGGAAGCAAGGTACCATGAAAGGGGGGAAGGGACCCGAGAAAACTAGGTACCATGAAGGCTAGGTACCAGGGAAATGGTCCATGGGAAAAAAGGTCCCAAAAAAAAAAAAGGTCCAAGGAAGCTGGTTCCAAGAGAGAAACTGGGGACCATGGGAAACAAAGGGACCAAGAGAAGCAAGGTCCAAGGAAGCTGGGGACCAAGGGGAAGCAAAGGGCCCAAAGGAAACACAACAACAGCTGGGGCAACAACAGTGTCCCCGGCCAAGGTGACCACACAGGTCGTGGGATGGGGGGTTGCATGCCCTGGCTGGTTACTGCAAAAAAAAAAAAACGTTGTCCCTCTAGGAATGATTAAAAATTACAGCACTTATTAAAAATGTTCAATAAAAATGTACGTTAGTGGGACTCCCGCCCAAAACGATTGTAAGGGGGTTCGATCCGGGGGAGGAAACACTGGGCTTTTTTTCCTTAAGAAAACCTGCTATCTATGTTCACCTGGGTGCTAGCCGACTAGTGTGGGTCGCATCCTGAGGGGGCAAAAAATTTAAACCCATTTTTTTCCCCCCAAAAAATTTTTAAAAAAAAAGGTTTTTTCATAAAAAAATTGTCACTGATATCAGCTACGTCTGTTTAAATTGTATCATGTACCCTTTTAGAAATAAAAATTATTATTAATTATTTTATTATTAACAAGAAATATTGGGAAAAAACGTACGCAGTACTGAGGGTAAGTATGAAAGGGGCTGGCCGGTTTGATGGGGGATCCCCGTCCCGGGCCCCTCCGGCCGGGGGCTAATTTAAAGCCCAAGCGAACCCCCGTGGGGTCCCAAAACAAAGGGGACAAAAAATACTATATATTTCGGTTTACCAAACCACCTTCCCCCAAATTTTAAAAATATATATTAAAACTGGGCTTTAAAAAACTATCACTAAATTTATGGCATTAATTTCTATGACCTTTGGGGAAAATTTCAAAATGGGTTGTGGTGGTCTTGAACTCTTGATACCCTTTTCATGACCCCGAGTATTTTCTTTAAGGGGTTTAAAAACTATGCTACGAACTATAAAAAACCTTGATTCTTAGTGGGGGGTAATTATTTATAAATGAGACAAAAAAAAACAATGGTTTCCTCAACAAAATCACTCGCCATATGTTAATATTTCCCCCAGTGTCAGCTGGGTGTTCTGTAATGGGCTTTATAATGGTACTCTGTAATGGGGCTTTATAATGGATACTCTTAAGGGGGGGTTTCTTGGGGGGCTTAATGAAGGCGGCATTGAACTCTCTGATTTTTTATTCCACCCTTTTTCCTGAAAGTTCAGCTAATTGATCCATAATAAAAAGCCCCGACCCATCATTTGCCATTGTTCCCACTTATTCGGTAAAATACCACGGGCGGGGCCTGAACTCGCGGTTAGCCGGCCCCCCCGGGGGAATTGTTCCAATCAGTCATTACGATTTATTGAGTCATGATATCGGTACAATGCCTGTGTGTATGGTTTACTAAAGGGGAAAACTAGTTAATGATTTACAAAATTTCCCCCCCTACATTCCTTCCCCAACCCTTTTAAACACACTTCATCTCAGATTTTAATCCTAGTGAGTTTTTCTTGCATCTTTTTGCCCTTTTTCTGTAAAATTATTGGGTATCTTTATTCTGAAACGTTTCCCCCAACCAGTGGCTTGGATAAAAGGGTTTTCAGAATAAAGACCCCCAATTTTCCCCCTCAAGAGTAAAAAATTACCCCAAAAATTTTGTTTTCCCGGGACTTCTTTTGCCCCCATCTTGTGTAAAAAAAAAAAAATTTAAAGAGTTGAAACGGGAAAACGTTTCTTTGTCTTTGCTGGGGGGTGATCTGAGGTATATTTAAAGGGTTTATCTTTATATAATCTTGCTCCTATATACATGAAAGCCCCTCTAGGTGGTTTTTATTTCCTCAAAACCTTTATTTCTGATTTTGAAATCTGACAAGTTGAAGAATGAGACTTCGAATATTTCAGAATCTTTTTTGAAACGTTTCTCTCAAAAAAGTTTCCCCAAATATTGCAAATTTTCTTCAGTCTTCAACCTATATTTCCTAATCTCTTTGGGTTTTCCTTTTTCCCCTACTGGACCTTTAAGTAAACCCCTCACCTCTTTTTTTCCCCAAAAGAGCCCTTTTAAAATCTTTGTTTATCCTTTTGGGTTCTTTTTAGGTTTTATTTTTCTTTGTTGGGAATATATATGACCTGGGCATTCCCGATTCAAAATGTTATATTGAAAACCAAAAATCTCCCCATCTATCAGATCTCCCTCTTGATCCCCCCCAGTCAAAATTAAAAGTAACAGGTTATTCTTAGCCCCATATATTTTGCGGCCCCAAAATCAGAAATCTTAATTTCTGGTTTCAAAAAATAATATGGGAAAGGTACCATTTGATCTACAGTATTGTACATTAGTCGAATGGTTTTGTGGAGGGGGGTTTGGGTCTTAGATGAATCTGCCTACCCTTGGGCCCGGTAGGCTTACTGCTGACTCACAAGATATGAAATCACTGCATTTTAAATCTAATGCAGAAAAACAGTTTATTCCCATCTGTATGCCCGAAAATAAACCTTTTGTTTTATGGCCGTGATTAAAGAAAAACTTTAATATTTGAGATAAAATATAACCCCCGCGTCTTATGCCCATTTGGGCATGGCCCCAAAAAATACATTAATTTAAACAGATGATCCAAATTTTGAAGTTTAACAATGGGTTAATATAATCCCTAAAGTCTACCCCCTCCTCTTTTCCCAGTGGGTTTCCCCCCCGGGCACACCCAAACGACTTACAATCTCTGTTGGTCTGCCCAAAGCGAGTGGTTGGACGGCCCCCCAATTTTTGGGGTTGTCACACATGATCCTGGCCCAGAGGGAAAACGGGTTTCTGCAGCTGAGCTGTAACAAAGGGGAAAAATGGAATCATCAATACTCTAGTTAGCAACAGTGTTTTTTAATCACAGATCCAAGACAGACCTTTGTATATTTAAAAAAATTCATATTGATGAGTGCCAGCTTGTTTTTTTAAAAATGTTAATGTGTTCTGGTGCATCAATAGTATTGTATTTAAAAGCATCAATGGAAACTCGGAAATCTTACCTTCGCTGAAGGAGCCCGGGTTTTCCCCCCGGGCGGGAAGTATCGATCTGCCTTCTTTGGTTTGGGGGAACTGGTCTCCCCGACCCAAAGGAAAGGGCCAGCCCCGGGCCCGGGGGCAGACTTCTCCCGTGATTCCACCCCGAAAAGTCAATATCATCAACCCCTCTTGTAAATCGGCCCGGGTTTTTTAACGTTCTGTTTTGTTTGGGAACATAAATTAGAATGATTAAAATTTTTTTATTACATATGTATTATATATTTATTATATATGTAATATAAAAATTAAATATCTCAGCAACTTAACATGCAAACATTTTTAAAAGGGGGAAAAAAAAATGCCCTTAACAGCACGGTAATTAGATTAAAAAATATGGAATAATAAAAAGAGCACATTGCCCCAAAACTGGGAACTTGATCAAGAAGTGGGGAAAAAACCAGAAACGGGACACTTCAGGGCTGATTGGGCCCGTGAGGTCGTTTAAGGGGACGGGCGCGCGGCAGACCACAGATCTCTCTGAAGCTGTTGTGGGGGGCGATGCCCCTGGTCGCGGCCACCCCCCTTTAAGGTTCAGACTCATCAAGTCCTAAGTTGAACCTGGGAGTCTGTTGATGGGAAGAGGTAATTTTAATCATCTTTTGGACAGGCGGGAATGGACGGCTTGTGTATCTGCCACCTTTTAAAAATCGTCCGTTTTATTAAATAAGTATTTGTATTAATGTTTTTGGGGAAAAAAGCTTTGGGAAAAAAAGATGAAAAAAAATTATAATAAATGAAAAAAAAATGCATTATGCTTAAATGAAAGGGGTTTTTGCCCCACTTACATACCCTAAAAATAATTTCTTTAATCTGATGCAAAATATCCCTTTGGGTAAACAATATATACATACTACAAAAAAAAACGTTTATGGGGGAAAAAAAAATTAAATTTTTTTATTTTAAATTTTAAATTTTTAAAAAAATACTGTGTACTGTACAGTAAAAAATCGGTTAAGTTCCTTGGGTCGTGTACAAGTTATTGTAATTTGGGTGACTGTTTTGGGGTCCGCTGTGTTGGCCCGCTGTGTTGGCCCCGGCTGTGGGGGTCCGCTGTTTTGGGCCCGCTGTGTTGGCCCGCTGTTTTTTCCCCGCTGTTTTCCCCCCGCGGGTGTTGGCCCCGCTGTTTTGGGCCCCGCGGGTTTTGGTTCCCGCTGTGTTGGTCCCGCTGTGTTCCCCCCGCTGTGTTGGCCCCGCTGTGTTCCCCCCGCTGTGTTGGCCCCCGTTTCATTTTTCCCGCTGTGTTGGTCCGGGGCGTGTTGGCCCCGCTGTGTTGGTCCCTGTGTTGGTCAGTTTGTTGGTCCGTGTGTTGGTCCCGCTGTGTTTGGCCCCGCTGTTTTGGGGCCCGCTGTGTTGGCCCGCTGTGTTGGTCCGCTGTGTTGGCCGCTGTGTTGGTCACGCTGTGTTGGTCACGCTGTTTTGGGTCACGCTGTTTTGGTCCGCTGTGTTGGTCCCGCTGTGTTGGTCCGCTTTTTTGGTCCCGCTGTGTTGGCCCCCTGTTTTTGGTCCTTTGTTTTTGGTCCCGCTGTGTTGGTCCCCGGGCCCTGTGTTGGCCCGCTTGTTGGCCCCTGTGTTGGCCCCGCTGTTTTTGGCCCCGCTGTGTTGGTCCCGCTGTTTTGGCCCCGCTGCCGGAGGCTTAGATACTAACAAGAATTAGTGATAGTGAAAATGCGAGGGCTTCTGCTGCATCGAGTAATGTTTTCTGCATTATTAATTATGTTTTTTTTATGAAGTGTGTATATTTTTTTTTGATAATTTTAAATATGTCAAATTAATATGCTTTATAAACCCGGGAAAGAGGGACTGGAAAACTGGTAAGTTTAATTTCTAAAATTAATTCAGAAATACTAGTCTTTTTTAAATTACAAAAAAAACTATCAGTGGGCTTAACTTTCCCCCTGGAACAGATGGTTAGACAAACCCCGGGGTGATGAAGGGGTCAAACTTCTGTATGGCGAGCTGTGTGAAGCCCGGAAAAGTCGTCCAGTCGATTTTAATCAATGAGATGGGGGAGTTGAAGTGGTCTCGGGGGCCCGATGGGGGGCCCAAAACCGCCCCCTTTGCGTGAACAATCTACCGGGGGCAGGTAAAAAAAAACTTAAAACAGAAATGGAGTATTAAAAAAATCAAAATGTTCGTGAACCAGTGTTACAAATTTCGTCAGAAATTAAATTTTTTTTTAGTTCCTTTTATTTTCTTCCCTTCCCCCCTTCCCGAAAGGGTATTGGTTTCTATTATTAAACAAAAAAACAACAAGGAAATGAAGAATAAAAATAGAATAAAAGTTCACCTATCACAACGACACTCCCCGCCCGGGGGCCCGGGGCCCGGGGCCCATCTGGTAAAACCCGGGGGGGAGAATTCCCGGGGAATCAACACCACCACCACCAACAATAAAAAACATGACTCACCGAATGGTTCCCTGCACGAGGGTTTGTCCAAAAATGAAGGGTGCGGAAATTCATTGTTCATGTTGGGGTTGTGCCGGGGTTGTAGTCTTTGTAACCCCGGGGGAGGACCAGGCCAAAGGTTCTCATAAAGTTTCTTCCTGAAAAGTTTAAAAGTCACATCTTAAAATGAGAGAATAATCATCCCCAAAGGGGGAAACACGACAAGGTGTGCTGAAACTAACATTTACCATACAGGACTGTAGACTGCTGACACCTAATCTGGATCCATTCCCGGATAAATGTTCCGGTACACTTGTTTACTAGTTGAAGAAGGACTTCAAAAGGGGTGATGAACACATTCACATGAAAGTTGCTCCACACCACACTATGACACCACTACCCTTTAAATTTAAAAAAATATATACCTACTTTAATTTTTAAAAACTAAATTTAAAAAAAAGCCAAATCCTGACTTCACAACTTATACATGCTGGGCCCACTGATTTAACACGGATGATTTTAAAATATTATTAAGACTTTTAAAAGAAGAAATTTCATTGAAAGACCTTCAGTACGTGGTGTTAAACAAATGAGCTGCTTCTTGGAGGTATTGAAAAGGGGGATCATAAAGACATTAAGTGCAAAAAAATAAAAATGGGGCTGGAGTAATCCCTCTGTCGATTATCTCAGATTCTGTGAACTCACTTGATGCACAGGCCCCCTCTCACCTATGATGATGGGGGAGCCCTCGTTGTAGATGATGTTTGCACCCCTGGGCAATGATGATCCTGCGGGTCTCCGGGAAGACAGCCTCGTCCCCCCGGGGGGTTTCCCAGTTTCTGAAGTTCTCCTGCTCCCGGTTGTTTGTCTCAACCACGGGGTGTAAAAGGCCGGTCAACCCAGGCTGCTCGTTCCTCCCCGAGTCCCCTATAATGATGCCCAGAGCATATATTATACTTCATAATTTGGATCAATTTTTAATTACATTGACGTATTGTTATTATTTTTATTATTGAATATTCTAAGTGGGTAAATGTGAACTTGTGGGGGAAAACTTTTTTTTAATTTTAAAAATTAATGGAACATTTAAAGTCAGTTCTTTATAAAATGAGATTTGTTTTAAAATTTATTTGGCCAAATTTATTTATTGCAGGTGGGCCCCCCATTACAAATGTAATGAAATATCCCCTTCATAATATTATATACAAGTCTCATATAACCATAAAAATTTTTCCCCAAATTGGCTTTAACTAAAGCAACATTTTATACAATGCTTTTTTGAATAAATTCGTTTACAGGGGCCTTCTTATAGAGTGATAACATTAGAGGCCAAATATCTTATATTTTCTTTTTATCTCTGTTTGTGTGCCAGCTTGACGGTGAAAAGTTATTTTTTTAAAGTAAAAACGAATATATTTGTTTTCTGGTATACAAGGGTATATTGTTCCTTTTGGGCTTAAGAAAAAAGTGTTCGAAAGGGGATTCCCCTAGACCCCGGGCGTTTTCGAAGGCACTGGACAGGCCCCCTAAAGTCAGTCCCGGCCAACCGGGCTGTGATTCGTATGCTTTTGGGGTGCGGCCAGAAAGTAGCAGTTTGGGTTTTGATCAACCGTGATCCCCCATGAGGCCTGGTCTCAGACCGACCCCGGGGGCGTTCCCCCCCAAAACCCCTCTCAAGTAACCAAATCATTCAATTGGCGTGGGAGTAAAAACCTAACCTCAAAAATCAAAGACCTAAATGGAGACAGTTTATTGTTTTCTAAATAATACGCCCCTTTTTCCCAAAAAAAAACTAATATCAAATTATACATCCTGCTACTCATATGAATCATAAAAGTTGCGGTGGTTTAAACATTACCAAAAAGTTACATAGTGTCAAAAAGGGACGAACCTGCGGGGGCCAAAGCTCCACGTTCCCGAGCCCCCAAACCCTCCCTGGTTGCTGCTAAGGGGGTAGGGGTTTGTTCCCAGAACCCTTTGAGTCCGTTCCTGAAGGACCTCAATCCTTCATCGGCCCGGTGACCCATCCCCAAGGCGTCTACCCAAGGTGTAATCTGGTTACTGTGTTAGATAATCCATGGATTAGGGTAAACATCTGGCACAATATTTTCTAAATAAAAAAGAAAAGAAAGTAATGAAAATTTTGTTTCCTTAGATTCATAAACTCTTCCTGGAAAAAAAAGGAGAAAAAAAATGTGTAAACTTTTAAATTATATACCTTAAAGACATACACAGGAGGGCCGCAGTGTTCCTCCATTCTTTGTTCTTTTTGTTCTTATACGGCAGGCTGGGGTTTCCCGGCTACTGCTGTAAATCAAATTTGTTTAAAGTGAAACATGGGGTTTTTCACCTTTAAATGCATATAAAAAAACGATAACATGTTTACAATATCATATATAGTAAGCAATAAAGGGGAGCCTTAAAAAAATTATCGGCACAATTCCTCAAAATAGTTTCGTCCACCAACCCTTTAGTGGTGAAAATTTTTAATTTAAAAGGAAAATCCAAAAATGAAGAATGTGTATTTGAAAACCACTGCATTAGCGAAACGCAGTAAGCGAAGTATTATAAAGCAGGGCCCCCTGTGTCCCTTTAAATTTTTCTGATAATCAATTAATATAATGCCTAAACAGAGGTTAGTAAAAACAGTATGGCACCTTAAATGAAATTTTGTAAAACGAGACTGGGAGATTACTCTTGTGGTTACTGGTGGGGGAAAATAACATAAGTGTAAACATTCAGTATTTTATGTAAGCAACAGATTACTATGGGGGTTTTTTACGTTTTCAAAAGTGAAATATGTGGGAAAAGGAACAAAAATCCCGGATGGGCCGGGAAAATACTGAGAATGAATGTTTTTCTTTGTCCTCCACCGACCTGCCAGCGACCAAAAGGGGCAGTCCGATCCCTTCCCCGACCTTCCTGACGAAGTTCATGCAGGTTCTGCCTTGGGGACCCGAAGGGTCCCAGGGGAATCAATGAGCCCTTGGTTTACGAAGGTTTTTCAGCTCCGGGGTTTTCCTTAGGGCCCAAAATTCAATTCCATCTCCATTATCTAAGAGTGTGGGAAAAATAATTAATTAAAAAAAAAAAAACAATATAAAAATTGTTATTTTCAAAATATTCCTTATAAAAAAAAACTGATATAAAGGGTAAAAAAAAGGGGCAATATTGCAAAAAAATCCAGAATCCCGGGGGTCGGGTTTCAACATCGAATGTAAATTTGGAAAATTTCTTACCCCTAGTAGGGAAAGGGAAAATGGGGGAAAATTTATGGTCGAGTTTTTGCCCACACCATGAGGGGCAATGTGTGGGGCCCCGTCTGGCTGATTTCGTCTGGGAAACGTTACTGCTAAAGGGCCACATTGGGGAGGGGAAACAATTTTAACCCAAAAACTCCTGTGAAAATAAACCACTGAGTCAGTGTTAACAGAACACGTTATTCATATGCTTGTAGGTTGCGAAAGTTGGGGAGGGAAGGCTGGAGACAGTGGAGACGTTGTGTTAATCCCGTCACTTCATGTTGCTAAGTATTATGCAGATAATTCGGGCTGGAGATTAAAGGGGGTCGGGGTTACAAAAGTATTTTTCCCGAGGGCTGAGGAAGGGGTTGTTGAGGTGGCTTGGGCATTTAGAGATGATGGGCAATATGACTTGAAGGGTGTATTTTGAGTAGGAAGGTGGGGTAGGAGTCGTTCTAAAAAAAGGCTGGGGGAAAGGGAAAAAAAATAGTTTTTGTGTGTCCCCAAGGGGCTTGGACATACAGCTTTTGGGAGTGTAAGCAAGGTAACTTTTTGGGAAAATTCAGGGAAACCCGATTGGCTAGACTTAATAATAATAAATATCTTTATTTACTACAAGTACATGTACAAGGCATACAGGCCTAACTAAATAATGACATACTACTAGATGAAACCCCCTTGTTATGCGGAGTATTTCGGGGAAAATTGGGGTTCTTGCCCCAGGATGCGACCCACACCAGTCGACAACCCCTATTTTCCCTTTTTCCTGAGGGGTGAACATAGACAACCGGTGTGAAACACGCCCAATGTTTTTTCCCCTGCTGGGTCGAACGCAGCCCCTCGCCGGGGAAACGGAAGCTTTACCAAAGGCCAGCCCTTGGGAGTAAATTTTGGCCTGCACTCGGCAGGGGTTTGGGATATTTGCTGTTAAGGTGACTTTTAAAACTGTGGGAAATCTGCCCCTTTTGGGGGGGCAGTGATAGTGTAAATGATGGTGAAAGTTTTTCCCCTTTTTCCCCCTCCTTATGGGAGACGAGTTATTCAATATAATATCTATAAAATTTAAATGTATCATTAAATAAATATAACAATTTTCGCCCCACTTCCGAAAAAAGGCTTTTCAGTTAGTAGCGCGGCCGGGCGGTTTAAACCACCCATGCTCTTTTTGTGAGCGTGGAGAAAAAAAAAAAAAAGACTACACAGGTCACAATGTAACTTTATCAAACCCTACTGGCCATAGTTAAATCAAAAAAATATTAGTCATTTCATATATCTCAGTCACTTCATTTTTACTAATATTCACAAAAAAAATATGAAGACACAATATAAAAAAAAAAAAAAGTCCCATATTACTAAAAAGCATTGGTCATTGTTGGGTTGGGTTTCATGAAAAATAAATTCATAAAATTAATCTTTTAAAAATTTGGGATCATTTTTAAGATTTCAGAGATATTATCATGAACTTGAAGTGGTTTGCCATATCCTGAAAGGTTTACTTGGAATTTAATGGGGGGGTTGGATGTTTGGAACCCCTAAGATAATGTTGCAGTGTCTGTCCACACTCACTGACACCCACAAAATTCTTAAAATTTTTTGGGGAAAAACGTCTTGCAGTTCACTGACATTGTTACTTTCTACACAGAAACGTTTATCTTGTATCCGAGGCACTTGCCTCCGGGGATTTGCCCCGCGAGGCACTTGCATCGGAACACGGGATTGCAACATTTTTCATCGCGAGAAAACTTGCATCGCGAGACACCATCGCAGAACCCCTTGCATCGCGAGACACTTTCATCGCAGACACTTGCATCGGGGACACTTGCCCCTCGCGGGGACACTTGCATCGGGGAGAACCCGGGATCACGGGAAAACCATCACGAGACACTTGCATCACGAGACACTTGATCACGAGACACTTGTATCCGAGACACTTGTATCCCCGAGACACTTTATCACGAGACACTTTTTTTCTTGACCAACAAAACTTCCACCACCCAAAAAATTTAAAATTTGTGAAATCTTTCCCCAAAACTTCGTTATTATTATTATAATCAAATAGAAGCCTAAACCACAAGGGGTTTTCAGCGCTGCGGGGTTTAACTTCAAAAAAAATTCTATCGTATCTGTCATCACTATTTAATTATAAATAAATGGGGTCTGTAACTAAAAATATTTTATCTGATGAATTTATCTCTGGGAAATTTATTTTTAATTCTTGGGAAAACATCAAAGGGATGTTTACTGATGGAGTACAAGTGTTTTTGTCCCCAGGACCCTCCCCAAAAATATAATGATTTATACCCATCAAATTTCGAATATAACTGAATGCCCCCGTCCTGCATAAACTTTCAACTCTGAATATTATATGATCTAATGCTGAAAAAATTTACAAATTCCCAAAATTTCAAAAAGAAAACAAAAAAATTTTGAAATCTATTTTCAAATTTTTCATTTCTAGATTGGGTTTTGAATTTTTTTTGGTACAGTGTTGCTCTTTTTCCAACAATGGCCTGTATTCCATCACTGGCAAATGTATCCTAATACTGACCAGTCAATCAACGTTTCCCCAAAAATTTTAAAAGCTTTCCCAAATCTGACCATCTGTTTTTTACCATAGCTGACAAAAGCATCCAAAACTGGGCAGCAAAGTTTCCAACATTTACAAAGGCACCCCATCACTGGCCTAAAAACCCGCGGGGATTTTTTTGAACAAAAATAATTTCCCAAAAAATTTGAATGTATTTAAAGGTTTTTGATATTGATGAATTCAAATGGAGTGGGTTTTTTAAAATTGGTCTAGTTTGAAAACTTTCATTCCTACCCACAATTAACTTTGGGGAATAATAACGCATGATATGTAGTGACAATTTTTATAAGAATCTTTTTAAAAAAGATTAAATTTTTTTTTTTAAAAAATTTAATATTTTAAATAAGTGGGTTGTATCAACAACGATCATTAAAAAAATTTGTAACCTTTATTTTATTATATTTTTTCAGATTAACATAAGTTCTTCCCAAGATCCTTTTAAAACAAAAACCCCAAAGGATTTTTCTACCCCCACATTTCTTTGCAAAAAAATCACAGATTTTCTAAAATAGCTTTTCTTGTATATTTTGGGTAGCGCTTGGGGGGGCAAGACAAGTTTGGGCCCCCCATGGGGCTGCAAAAAAACCCGTGTGAAAAGTTTAGGCAAATGGAAAAATAGGTAAAGGAAAAAATTTAAACTTGAGTGGGTATTTTTAGAGAGCCGAAAAACACCACGACGATTGTTATTTCTGTATGGTGAATGTGAGGCTTTTTCAATCTTTTAAAGAAAGTTAATGGTAATATGTGGTTTAAAATCGGAAAGGAGCCCTTTTTGGCGAAGACGTTACCTCCAGTGTTTACCCTTTTTCCTGACCTTCCATTTCAGATGTTGAAAAAACCCTGGGGGTTTGGGGTAAAAAGGGGGATGGAAATTAAAGTAAAATATAAAGTAAAAAACAACACCCCAGCGGGTAAATAGCAAAAAGGCAAAATGACTGGAACAATGCAGTGTCCTTTTTTTTGGGTCTTTGACTGATTTCCAATATTACTACTCCTTTCCCCCACCTCTCTATTTCCTTTATAATTTCCTCTTTTTTCCCGTCCGTCTTTTGGCCCTATTTTACCCTTTCCTTCTCTCCTTTCTTTTGGGGACTTTGTAAATGGCCCAAAATCGGACCGAAACGTCGTGGTAAGGCCCCCTCTTCTTTGGGGTTTTTTTCCCGTGGTTCTCCCAAGAAGAACTCAGTGATCTGATCGTGACCTAATCTGCCCAAAACGGCATCTGAATTTTTTAGCATCCAGAAAAAAAGAAAAAACTGTCACAAAAAAATTTAAAAAATAACGGCTTATCGGATAAAGTTAAACCCCTTATTTTTTCACCCAAAGATGAAGAATTTTATCTACAATAACTTTTCCCGAACCCCCTTTGAATGAGACTTTAATAAAAACCCAAAGGAAAATTGGGTTGGCTGTTTATAAACAGCTCCATTAGAAAGCTTGAAAATATGTCTTATTACACAGTCCCCCGTGGCCGGTCGCTAAACTCTGGCTTCACACGGCGAGGGTCTGCGCTCGTTTTAGCCGGAAAAGAAACTTGGGCGTGTTTTTTTAAAACCGGTTGTCATGTTCACCCATCATTAAAAGGGGGCCTGGAGTCAGTGCGGTGTGGGCCCATCCGGGAAAAGGGGACCTAACCCTTTAAATCTCTGCATAAAAAGGGGGTTTACTGTATGGTAGTTTTAAATTAACAAAGGCCTGTATACCTTTTTTGTAATTGTGGAAAATAAAGATATTATTATATTATATTATTTTAAATATTAATATGCATCTCTTCCCCAAATGCTCCCCTCAACAAAACTTAAAGAATGGGAAAAAATCAAAAAAGGTCTTGCAGAAGCTTTGCTGTCATGAGCACAAAAGGTCTATTTTTTGTTGACCTGAAGATGGTAAAATTTTTTGTCTGGGCAACAGAGTTGATATACAAAGTACTACCCTTGTTTCATCTGTTTGTGGGACATTGGGGCGAAGGGGAGATCATTGGACATGGCCTTCAAAAAAAAACATGATTGTGGGGACAGCAAACATCATTAACCAGCCATTGGTTGACAGGGACAACATTACTTGCCCCCCCTCCCCAAAAAAAAAAAACGATAATGAAGCAATTCGTTAATACCTTGGAAAAAATGACATTTGCTTCAAATACAGTTGTACATCGTTCCCCGAAATATGGAAAAAATGAAAAACTGAAATCTTTGATGGTCATTAAAAAATTTGAAAACTTATTAAAACTTCTAATATCCAAAAAAGTATGATTGGTGTTTTTTGTCAGGTGCGGGTTTTTTCAGTTGTCAAAACTTCCCTTTGGGGAATCACAAGGCAAAACAAATTTTGGGAAATTAAAAATGCTGACAACTTCAAAATTTTGTTACTTTGGGGATAAAGGAATTTTTTTCCAAAGGTTTTCACATAATCTTTGTGAGGTCAGTGAGGAACAAGAGGAATAATAATAATAATAATATAAAATTTATGTTAAGCGCTAAACCTATTTGGGGTTTTTCAACCCAAAACCTTTTGGGGGTTTGATCCTCCGTCTGCTGGGCAAAGACACCCCTCTATTTGACTCACCTATCCTTGGGGAAAAAGAGGAAATTCCATAAAGATATAAAGGGAAAAGGGATCAAAGGGAGATGGGACACCACATAATTTGGGGCCTCCAACAGGCTGATGACCCAAAATAGAAGAAAAAAGTACAAACAACGTTTTCATATGCGTAAATTTTTGGTATCTGGAATTTTCTTTATATTAATTTTTATTATATAGAATGAAGTATAGGGGTATTACATGATTTGACTTTTTCATGATCAAAAATATTTTCAACGCGATTTTTAAGTTAGCCCTTTTCCCGATGAATATATATTTTTAAACTTTTATGTTTTTTAATAGAAAACCCAAAATTATCAAAAACTAGAACCAGTCAAGAAAAACCGTAATATATTCGGGAAACAGCACCACAAAAGTACCCCAAAAAAAGGGGTAATATCATTGGCCCCGAATATGGTGTTTAATTATTTTTAAAATTTATTACAAACACTGACCGTCTCATAAATTTGGGGGTAAAAATCCCCTGGTTGGGAGTGTTGCTCTGCCCCCGGGTGGGGTTCGGTTGTTGCCGGGGGCCATCAGCAGTCCGGTTTTGGGGTTAGGCCGGGGGCAGTGGGGTCCCGTGGGCCCCATTCTTCCAGCTGTGTCGCTCCCGCTGTGGTCCTCAAGCCAAATCCTCCTTGTCGCGGTGTCAGGTTAAGCTGCAAAAGTCAACCCAAAAATTAAAAACTTCTGCTATGACCGTATTTTCCCTTTTTAAAATTTTTCATTTAAAAGGGAAAAAAACGTTTCGGACTATGATTTCTTTCCGGGGATAAAATATGGTTTTGGCCCCTTTATTTGAGGGTTACAAATTACTATGAACATTTCATTAAACATTTTATATCCCTTTTAAAAATAACCCTTTAAAATTTACCCCGTAACTTTGTTTTACCTCCCCATTAACAAGTTGTCTGGCTCAAAATAGCCAGGCTCTGCGATCCATCCCCCTTCCCCTTCATCGATGGTAAAGGGCTGTGATTTTGACCAGCTGGTAAAAAGGGCAGGACGGGGGGGACCCCCCTGTGTTGGGGGGGAAAAACTGGGTAGGGGTTTTCCTGTTTTGGGTGAGAACACTGGCAGGACGGGGGAGCTCCTGTGTTTTGACAACATTTGGTGTATTTTCCCTGTGTTGGGTGGGGGAACACTGAGTGTTTTTTCCTGTTTTGGGGTGAAAAATTTGGTGTATGGTTCCTGTGTTTGGTGAGGCATTTTGGGGGGTAGGGTTTTTCCTGTTTTGGGGTGAGAACACGGGTTGTATGGTTCCTGTGTTGGGTGAAAACCTGGGTGTATGGTTCCTTGTTGGGTGAGAACACTGGGGTGTATGGTTCCTGTGGGGGGTGGGGAACACGGGTGGGTTCCCTTGGTGGGGGGAAAACATGAGTGTATGGTTCCTGTGGGGGGTTTGAAAACACAGTGTATATTCCTGTGTTGAGTGAACGGGAACATTGTGGGGTGCATGGGGGGGAAAAGGGGAACACTGAGCTTTTGGTTTCTGGGAAAAAAATTTTTTTTGTGTTCTTAATTTTTTTTAAATTTGGCTAAATTTTCGCTCTCTCTCACTTTCCGAAAGAAACCCCAAATTCATTCTCTCTCTCTCTCTCTAATTTTCTGGCACATATTTCTTAAGTAAGGTTCTTCTCGTCTCGTCAAAATTGTAAAAGTTCTGCCCAAGTATTTAATTGTTCCATTTTTGGTTTCATCTAGCTGCTGTATACTGACACTGGCTGGTGCAGAGAAGATATTTCTGATACCCCGATGCCCTGATTTTGCCAAAACCTGTAAACCCGGGCCAAAAGTTGATTACATCATCTTTATTTCACCCCTATACCTCCGTATTTGACTAAAGGGCCCACTATGTGGGGGGCTTTTATCAATAAAGATCCTAACTAATGCACATGTGCCCTCAAACGTATTGGGGCTGCCCCCAAACAACGGAAAGGGGCTGGGCGGCACCCCACCAGGAACGCCCCCCCGGGTTACGGCTTCGGATCTGAACACACAAAAGCCCTCATTAATATCTCTTTTCATCAGCGCATATGTTGTATTGATGTATACCTTTCCTCTTTAAATTGCCAATGGGGAACATGTTTCTCACTAACACATCCCAAATTTTTATGTATAAAAATTTAATTTAATTTTTACAATTCATGGCGGATTAACCTAGTATATCTAAAATATACCTGAGTGTATCTGGGTATACCTGGGTATCTGGGGGTATACCTGAGTGTTTTGGAGTAACCTAGTGTTCTGGGGAACCTATACCTGGGGTGTATCTGGAGATACCCGGGTTACCCCCGGGCCAAAGCTTTAGTGTCTTCTCCCTTTATTTCCAAAAAAATTATTTCATAACTGTACTGTCCCCCTTTTTGAGGGATGGTTTTTTATTATGTCCCCGTTGAGACCCCAAATTATGGTTTCATTTACTAGAAAACCCGGTTTTTCCTATTTATATCGTCCATTGTCTCCCCAATGCTCCGAAAAGATGACCGACACCTCTCCCCGGTGGCCCCAAAGCCGGGTACCCCTTTGGGAAGACCCGGGGGGTGGTAAACCCCAAAACCCACAACAACAACAATGCAATGCTCCCGACAAAGCACTTAAAACAGTGTAAAAAGGGTTGTTTTTTTTATTATCCTTGTTTCCCCTACACCCCCACACAGCCAGGGCTATGACTCCCCCCCAGCAACCACATATGGGTAATTTCACACCTCTCACAAAAAATAAAAAAATATTTCAGAAATTTAAAAATAAAGTTTTTTGGGTTAAAAGAACCTCTTCTTGTCGAATATAAGGAAAATTTGTATCCAAAAATTTCGTAAAAGTCATTCTGAATAACCCCAAATATATTTCTTTTGTTTGTTTATTTTTAAAATTTTTAAAATTGTCTAAAAAAAACAAAAGTTGAATTGCCCAAATTTTAAAAAAAGGGTTTTTTATAAAAGGTTGGAAAAATTTTCCCAAAGGGTTTTTTTGAAAAAAAACTATTAATTTTACATTAAAAAAATTAAAAATATCTATATTTTTAAAAAAGTATAAAAAAATTTTTGAAAGGGGGCTTAATTTTAAAAAAAATTTTTTGCAAAATGACCAAAATTTTTATAACTTTAATATATATATATATATATATATATATATGCAAGACAACCACTTGTCTTATATTTGATATCACATGTTTTTTGGTTTTTTTTATATATATATATATTTTTTTTTTTTTTTTTTGTTGTTGTTGTTTTTCAACAAGTCGGCTGTCTCCACCGAGGTAGGGTGACCCAAAAGAAAGAAAACCCCCAAAAAAAAAAAAATTTCATCATCATTAACACTTTCACCACACTCATACATAATCACTGTTTTTGCGGGGCCCCAGATACGACAGAAAAAAAGCCCCCCCCAAGCTGCCCTTTCCCCTCCCCCCCCCTTTTAAAGTGGGGGCATTATATTCCCTTTTTTGGACTCAAGTCCACCAAATTTAAAAAGGGGGTTTTTCCCCTGAATCCCCCCAAAATTTTTTGCTCCTCCAACAAATGTCACCCCCCAAAAAACCATTCTCCCATTCCCCCCTTCCCAAACCCCCCCCTTTTCCCCGGGAAGCCCCAAGCCACAAAACCCCCCTTTTCCCCTTCCCCCCAAAACCTTTCTGGGACGCCCCCCCCCCCCCTTCCCCTTCCCCAAATTTTTCCCCCTCCAAGTAAATTCACTTTGATCCTTTTCCCCTTAAATGACCAAACCCCCCAACAACCCTTTTCCCCCCCCTCTGACAAATTTTTTAGAAACCCTCCACCCTTTCCCCCAATTTTTCCTTTTTCCCCAAATTTTCTGCAAAATTTTTTAAAAACCACCCTTAGACAGGCACCCCCCCCCCCCTCCAGCCTCCTCCCCCTTTTTGGTTTTTTAAACCCCCATGTTTCACCCATTAAAAAAGTTTGGTACCACTATATTTCGTACATTCCCTTTGCCTCCATAGATAAAGTTTTTGTTCCACAAATACCTCAATGCCCCCCCCCCCTTTTTTTCCTTTTTCATAAATTCTATGGTTAACCTCATCCCAAAACCCCCCATCCGCTGACACAAAAACCCCCCAAATATTTTAAAAATTTTTTACTTTTTTATAACCCCCCCCCAATGTGATACCCAAATTTTTTTTTTATTTAAATCGTTTGATACCCTCACCCCCTTACTCTTATCTATGTTCCCCCCAACTTTCTACCTTTACACACTCCCCCCAAACTCGTCCCCCTAACCCTTTGCAACTTTTTTTTTAAAAGAATCCCCCAAATAAGCACAGTATCATCCCCCAAAAAGTAACTGTGTAAACCCCCCATTTTTTTTAAATTTCCCCCTTTTTAATCCCCCCCCCCCCAACCCCCCGGGCATTTTTTCAAACCCCCTTTATAAATATATTAAAAAACCCATGGTGACTTCACAACCCTGTCTAAGCCCTTTTTTTTTAAAAGGGGTAATCTCCCCCTCCCCCCAAACCCCTCCTCACTATCCCCCAAAAAAAATTTTCTTTCGGCCTTCAGTAACGTACTACCTTTTTCCATCATTTTTAAAAACATTTGCCACATTGCTCCCCTACCCCTCTATCATATGCCTTTTCTAAATCCTAAATTTCAAAAAAACTTCTCTACCTTTATCTAAGTACTGTTCCTCTTCCTGTAAACACTTGATCTACACATCCCACCCCTCTAAATCCTCCTTTCTCATCTGCAATCCTACCCCCGTCTTACCCTAATTCTTTCAATAATAACCCTGCCCCCCACTTTACCTGGTATACTCAGTAAACTTACCCCCCAATTTTTTTTCTCTCTTTATCCTTTTTTAAAAAAGGGGCTAACATGCTCGCTGCCCCAAACCCTGGGGGTTCCCCCCCCTTTTATAAAATTTTTTTAAAAAAAAATACCAACCTCCAGCACTATATCCCCCCCCCCCTTTTTTAAAAATTTTTGTCCCGATTCCTCAAAATTCCCCCCCGCTTTTTTCCCCCTTTTTTTGTTGCCTCCCCCCCCCCACTCCCCCCCCGCTCTTCCTTTCCCCAAAAAAAGTTTTTCCCCCCTGGCCGGGCAAAAAATTTTCGCCTCCCTCTTTTTCGACATTTAAAAGTTCCTCAAAATATTCCCCCCATCTCCCAATACCCCCCGCCCCCCTCTACTAACTCCCCCCCCTTTTTTTTTCTGACAAACCATTCGTTCCCCCCGGGTTTCTTACCTTGTTTTTCCTCCAAAATTTTTTTTTTTCAGCAAATTTTTTTAACAGGCCTCTCCCGTTCTTTCATCCGCCTTTTTTCCCCCTTTACCCTCCCTTTACCTTTCTTTTTTTTCCCCCTATCTCTGCTCTTCTACGAAACTTCTTTTTTTAAAAAACCCCAAAAACCCCCTTTTTCCCCAAACCCCTTTTTTTCCCCCCCTCCCCCCCCTTTCCCCCTGCCCCATCCTGTGGGCCCCAAACTTCTGCCCCACATTTTAAAAATTTTTTTATCCCCCAAATCTTCCCCCCCCCCCTCTCCTCTTGCACTGGGCCCCTTTTTGCCAATAGTTGGGTTATATCTCCCCCTTCCTCCTCCCAAATTTATAAAAATTTTCCTCTCTTTTTGCCCCGTTTCCATTTTCTTTTTTCCCCATACCTTTTACTCTAACTGTAGTAAAAAAAAATGATCGAATTTCCTTGCCCCTCTATAAAAAATGTACATCCTGAAGCCCCCCCCATCAACCTTTTTTTCCCCCAAACATAATCCAACAAACTACTTTCCTTTCGTGCCCCTTTTCATACCTTGTATTTTATTTATCCTCTTTTTCATAAAATATGTTTACTTATTACCAAACCTCTTTCTACACATAGCTCAATTAATGGCTCCATTTACATTTACCCCCACCCAAATTTACCCCCCCACTCCATCCACAACATTTTTCCCACTTTAAATTAAAAACAACCACAATTACTCTCTCCCCTTGGGTTTAAAAAACCCCCCCCCTCCTCAACATTTCCCAAAATTTTTCTCTCTCCTCACACCCCTTTTTTCCAGGTGCATAAAAATTACTATAACCCCCCATCCAACCTTTTTTTTCCCCTAATCCTTGAATTTATACATTTTTTTCCTTCTTTATATAACTGATTATTCAACTTTTTGCCCTCCTTCTTTAGCTCTAACTTTATTTGAAACCCCCGATCTAATCCCCCCTTTTTTCTCCCCCCGGGTCTCCTACCCCCCTTTGGGTTTTTTTTTTTTAAAACCAGGGGATCCCCCCCTTTTTTTTTTCATAACATCTAAAAACATCTCTTTCTTATCATTCGCAAAACATCCCCCCCCATTAAACATCCCCCCTTTTACGATTTTTTTTCTTCTTCTTTTTTGTAAGGGTATACGGAAAAGGGGTTACTGGCCCCTTTTTTCCCCCTTTTTTTTTTACACAAACAGGTTGTGGGGGGTTCCCTTTTTCCCTTCCCCCTGGATATAAAAGGAAAAAAAAAAAGAACAAAAAAAAAGATAAAAAACAAAAAATAATTGTGTATCAATAAACGTGTACATGTTTGCGTTTGTTTTACCTAAGTGTAAGTAAAAAAAACAAGACGTACCTGAAATCTTGCATGTTTATGAGACGAAAAAAAAACAAGCAATCCTACCATCACAGGACACAGGTGAAAATTTTAAATTTTGGAAAACAGTAAAAAAAAATATGAAATTAAACGCTTTCGTGATTTTCTTGGTACGGAAAAAAATCACGGCGCTGAATTTCCTTTTTTTAAAAAGAACCGACAACATTACGTTTGTTGTTTTTCCTCTTTATCTGTTCTTTGTTTCCTTTTGTTATTGTTTTTTTTCCTTTTTTTAAAGCATAAATATTTTTTATAATTCTTTTATATGTTTTGTTAAATATCAACAAATATATATATGGTATGTCTATTATAAATATGCTAACAGTAATGGGATAAAAAAACTTTATTACAATTTATAGACGGGGAAAATCTCACAAGATTCAGATCCCGGAACTGGCGCGGGGCTCAAAGCTCCAACGTCACCAGAAAGAAACTATGTAATGATTGAAAGATGCATTAGCTCTGGTGGTGGCGTTAGAACACTGACGTATACATGGGCACTTCTCAGTTCAAGAGTACAGTATTTTCCAGACCACAACCCTCTCACCTTTAGCAATGTAATGAAAAAAAAATAAGCTAGGATAATGAGATGGGCTATCCGTATCCAGTATCTATATCCGTATCCATATCTGGAAAAACAGGTGGGACATGCACTTTTGACCATCCAAGTGCCGTACCCACGTGACAACAGAAGAGTGCAACTCCTTTTCTTGTAACTTATTTCACCCTGAAATGTGTCCTCGTTACTCCATGAAAGAAAATACTACAACGTATACTGTCAGGCACATCATCTAAAAGGGACAAGAAGACACAGACCAGTCAGATCATGGCAAACAAAGAGGGCAGCCATAACCTCTCCAGACAAGGAAGTTTTTAGTGCCAGGATGGAAGAAAGACTGGCAAGAAATGACGAAATCCTACACCAACTGAAAACACTTCTGGAACAGAGGCGTCATTGGCCTCCACTCCAGCTAAATTAATGCCAACCAAACAAAACGCCCCTAAATTCCATCAAATATAACGACATTTATCGTTGCAAGCATACAGGGTCTAAAGCCGTCAACAATCAACAAATTCCTTACAACAAGGAACTGCTCGCGAGTCAAATGCAATGTTTGCGGCTTTCACAGAGACCCACATAAAGGATCATTTTGACAACGAAAATGGATCCCAGGATATAACCTATTCAGGTCGACAAGCTAAACAGGCAACAAGAAGGGAGGGGGGTTGTCTTGGCACGTCACAGAGTCATTTGCTCAGAACTACTAAACACCTGAAACGATGTAGTTGAAGCTTTGGCAGTAAGATCGAAAACCAATACCTTCCTTGTGGTTGTATAGAAGCCTCCAGATGCAACTTCCCAGCAATTCCAGGAACAGCTTTGAAAATTGACCACTGTCTGGAAAATCTCCCAACTCCCCTTCTACTGTGGGATTTCAACTTGACACCTAAAATGGAGGAGTATAGCAAGTAAAATTTTAACAGATCACCCCAGGACGCAGCGCAGATGAAATTCACACACGAGCTATTAAAATCTGCACCAAATTCACCTTAAACTTCAGCAAATATTAGAGCCTAACAACTATGATCTGATACGTAATATAACCGCATCAAAGACAATACATTCAGATCACAATATAATGAGGTACAGACATGTATGCGCAGGGCTCCTGACCAGCAAATATGATCAGTTATGGGGGTGCCTTCTACGAAATTCAACTTTAGTGACAAAATATACAATGGAAACAGGTCAACCATATCTTAAATGAAACAAGCTGGGAAGATATATTAAAATACACGGATCGAACCTTTGCCTAAAAATTAACTCTGTCGCAATTGAGGTCTGCTCAAGGCACATTCCATTAAGAAAAGAAAGAAAAGATGTAAACTAGAAGAGAGAGACGCTCCCTATACAGGCGAAGGCAAAAGAATCTCAAAGCTGCTGAGGGGCCAATATATCTGAAATACGAAGGGGAGGCACTGGTCGGAGAAATAGTAAATATCGAACTTAAGTTTAAGGAATCTTACATGAGACAAGAATCCCAGGAAGTACTAAAAGCCATAAGGAAACTGAAAGAAACCCAAAATATTTCTTTTATGCCAAATCTAGGAAAAAACAACATCAGTATTAGGCCTCTGCTTAGGCAAGATGGAACCTACACAGATGACAGCAAAAAATGAGATACTAAAGTCCCAATACGACTCAGTGTTCAGCAGGCCTTTAACAGACTAAAGGTCGACAATCTAAATGAATTCTTTATGACCATAGCTCCTGGCCCGCCTGTTCACTGGCCGCTACTGTGTGTGTGTGACGGGTCTAGCAAGTGGGTTCCATCCAAAGTGTCTCTCACAGAAGTTCGTCATACTTCGCAGCAACTGTGAGCCAGGTTTATCTCGGACGTTCCTTGGACAGTAGCGCAGCTGCTGCCTCCGGACTTCCTTGGACAGTAGCGCAGCTGCTGCCTCGGACGTTCATACGGACAGTGAGCGCAGCTGCTGCCTCGGACGTTCATTGGACAGTAGCGCAGCTGCTGCCTCGGACGTTCCTTGGACAGTAGCGCAGCTGCTGCCTCGGACGTTCGCTTGGACAGTAGCGCAGCTGCTGCCTCGGACGTTCCTTGGACAGTAGCGCAGCTGCTGCCTAGGACGTTCCTTGGAATCGTCAAAAAATGCAATAAAATAACGTTTTTATATCATTTTTGCCTATTTATAAATTATTTACATATTTTTAAAAATCCTTTAAAAATCTATAAAAATCAATATTTCTTATCTGTCCATCCCCTCCTTTGATACGCCTATATATGCCTCTCCTTTTTGACCAATGAGATGTTTTAATCTATTGTTCATCTATTTAGGATCATTTTGTTAGATCTAAATGAGTTTTGTCAGAAAAGCACTCAAACCGCTTTTTCTGACAAAGCCTCGACCTGCTTAAAATACTGTAATTATCAAACTTTTAAATAGAATTTCTACTGCAATAGAAATTTATTGGAAAAATGTGAAAATTTTATGATTTTTTAGACCCAAATTTGGTCATCTCAGAAATCTCTGATATTATCCTAACACCACAAGACTTCGAAAATGCAATAAATGACATGACCATGTACTCTGCCCGAGGTCGGACTCATGGAACTCTGTATTCATCAGAACTGCAAGCCCTGTCACGTGCCTTCCAAGTTCTATGGAGAGGGATCATGAACACAGGGTCATCCCCAATCACTAAAAATATCAGACATAACCCCACTCTACAAAGGGGCAGTAAAGCAATTGCAAAAAACTACAGACCGATAGCACTAACATCCCATATCTTAAAAATCTTTGAAAGGTTCTAAGAAGCAAGATCGCCGACTACCCAGATACCCTTCATTTACACAACCCAGGGCAACACGGGTTTTAGAGCAGATCCTTCTGCCTGTCCCAGCTACTGGACCACTATGACAAGGGTCCTGGATGCAATAGAGGATAAACAAAATGCAGATGTATACACAGACTTCGTGAAAGCCTTCTACAAGTGCGACCACGGTGTAAGAGCGCACAAAATGCGTGATAAAGGAATAACAAGGAAAGAGTAGGTAGATGGATCTATAACTTCTAACAAATAGAACACAAAAAGAGTAATAGTAAACAAAAAGTCTGAGACAGCTACAGTGAAATGCTCTAATTTCCACAAGGCACAGTGCTCAGCTCCATCCTATTCCTCATCTCCATATCTGACATAGACAGAGATGCAAGCCATAGCTCCGTGTCTTCCTCTGCAGATGACACCCGAATTGCTATGACAGTGTCCACCATTGAAGACACCGCAAGACTCCAAGCGGACATCAATCAAATCTTCAAATGGGCCCTCAATACAATATGAAGTTCAAAGAAAAATTTCAACTACTCAGATATGGAAAACTTGATGAATTAAAAACTATCAGGGTATACAATAAATTCTAACCAGACAATAGAGCGAAAAGTAATGTGAAGGACCTGGGAGTAATAATGTCAGAGAATCTCACCTTCAAGTACCACAACAATGTATCTACACTCATCTGCTAGAAAAATGATAGGATGGATAATGAGTACCTTCAAAACAAAGGGACCCCAAGCCCATGACTATTCTCTTCAAATCGCTTGTTTTCTCTAGTCTGGAATACTGCTGTTCACTAACTGTCCCCTTCAAGGCAGGCAAGATTGTTGACCTGGAGAGTGTACAGAGAACTTTTCACGGCACACATACAATAATAATAATAATAATAATAATATAATGTCTTTATTTCCTACAAGTATGCAAGGTATACAGACCTAGCTGACATCAATGACATACTATTATGTATATAGAAAGCTCCTTGTTATGCAGAGCATTTCGGGCAAATTAGGTCCTTGTCCCGGGATGCGACCCACACTATTCAACTAACACCCAGGTACTCATTTTACTGATGGGTGAACATATACAACCGGTGTAAAGAAACACACGCCCAATGTTTCTACCCGCGCTGGGAATCGAACTCAGACACTCGCCGTGTGAAGCGAGAGCTTTAGCGATCAGGCTACGGGGCACAGAGTACGATAAAACACATGAATTACTGGGAACGGTTGAAGTCCCTTGATTTGTATTCCCTGGAATGCAGGTGAGAAAAATACGTGATAATATACTTGAAAAATCCTAGAAATTAGTACCAAACTTGCACACGAAAATCCTCCCTATGAAACAAAAGACTCGGCAGGAGATGCAGGACCCACGGGTACCTAAAAGACAAACAATAAGTGTCGGGGGCCCAAGACTGTTCAACTGCCTCCCACTCAAAGGGGATTCCCAAACCTTGATCAGCCGGATGTGGTTCTTGCGTTGGTTACGTGGGGCCCACAGTAACATTTGGTTTCAGACCCTGATCCACCTCGGGGCCCTGGTCTGAGCCCAGGCCTCGGGCTTGCCCCCCAAACCCTCCCCAGGTATACCCCAGGTACTATTTAACCACACCAGTGGTTTTGTATGTTAAACTGACTCTCCCCCCTTTCCCTTACTATGACAATTAAATTTAATGTAATTTTATAACCAGATGTACTTTTCTTGCTTGTTTACTTTGTTTTATTAAATTCGGAGAGCAACAACCCCAAAATGAGCCACTTAATGTGTTTACCTTTACTCATCTTTAATCATTTCACTTTTAATAAATCAACAACAGATTTTTACTTTTCAGGGTTTCACTTTTCAGGGGTTTTACTTTTTTTTAAAAAAATCAACATTAGGATGGCCCCTGGCCTGGTAGGCAAACTCTCTTCACATGCTGAGGGGCCGTGCTTCGATTCCCGGCAAGGGTGGAAACATTGGGCATGTTTCCTTACACCTGTTGCCATGTTCACCCATCAGTAAAATGGGTACCCGGGGTTGTGACTGGGGTGGGTCGCATCCTGGGGAAAAAGACTTAATTTTCCCGAAATCTCTGGATAATAGAACCTTCAAAACCAGGATGCAAAACCAAAGTTGACACTTTCTCCTGTTCTATCTAGGCTGGAATATTGCTGCCACTAACTGCACTTTCAAGGCGGGGGAAATTGCTACGAAAATGTCAGAGAACCTTCACGGCCCCCATCCGAAAACCACCTCAATTACTGGGAACCTTGAAGTTTCTAAAACCCCAAAAGCGGCGGGAGATACATTTTATAACGTGGAAAATTCTCGAGGGGTTAGTACCAAACTTTCACACGAAAAACACTCCTACGAAAGCAAAAGACTCGGCATGCTATGTAACATCCCCCAATGAAGAGCAGAGGTGCCACTAGCACGTTGAGGGACAACACAATAAGTGTCAGGGGCCCAAGATTGTTCAACTGCCTCCCAGCATACATAAGGGGGATTAAAAACAAACCCCTGGCTGTCTTCAAGCAGGCACTGGACAGGCACCTAAAGTCGGTACCTGACCAGCCAGGCTGTGGCTCGTACGTTGGACTGCGTGCGGCCAGCAGTAACAGCCTGGTTGATCAGGCTCTGGTCCAACATGAGGCCTGGTCACAGACCGGGCCGCGGGGGCGTTGACCCCTGGAATTCTCTCCAGGTAATAACAAGAGGCTTTCTATATAGTAGTATGTCATTGACGTCAGCTAGGCCCTTATACCTTGTACATGTACTTGTTGTAATAGAGACATTATTATGTGCATGATGGTGAGTCACTGAAGGAGAGACAGTTCAGTGTTGAACTGGTGAGTTATTGCAAACCCTAATGTGAGTGAAAATTGCATTTGATTCCTGCGCAGTGCGTATCAAATGTCAATGTTGTGATATCCTAACATCTAGAGGTTTGCTGATCTGTCCTGCATAAGATAACTTGCAATCATTGTAACCAGTTCTGTAAACCCCACCAACACAATGTTGAGGAGAATTCTTTATCAAAATGCTTTTAACAGTCCGTGAATTCTTAAACCCTACGTTTATGTTAAATCTTGTAAGGGCATTCGGCAGGATAGATAAATTATGTTAACCTTTTATTTTTAAAGTTCTTTGGTGATATGAGAAGTCACGAAAGCGCTTGGAATTTCGCTATTTTTTCACAGTGGTTGTTCTGCATATTGATCACATGTTCACTGTGGTCTAGTGCGTAAATATATAATATATATGTCTTGCCGAATAGGTAAAACTTCCTATTTTGGCTTAAATAGCACGCTCTTCTTGCCGAATAAGGCAAGCGAAAATTTGTGTATGCAATAATTTTGCAAAAATCATTCTGAACCTAACGAAAAAATATATTTCATTATTAATAAAGCTAGTTATTGGCAAATATTAGTTGCCTGCCTATGGGGGGGGAGGCGTTGGGGTATATTACCAAGACCATAATTGGTAAGATATATTTATAATGTAATTGAACCACTATTTAATGTATAATTGTTAATTCAAAGAAATTACTTGTGTTAAGTCACATAGTTCTTTTAGAATTCTTATACAATCCGCAACCTAATTTGCCAGTGTTACTGGTTAAATATTCTAGAAAATTTTGGGAATTAGTGTTCATTATTTAAGGCCCCGAAGTGGAGTTGGAAGCTGAGCGTGGACATGAAGGAAAGGGGCAGTGTTGGACCCATTGTTACTGAAGTCAGTGTCCCAGGATGCGACCCACCAGTCGACCAAACCCCGGTACCCATTTTACTGATTTAAAAGGGACAACAGGTGTAAAGAAACACGTGTTTCTACCCTGGCGGGCTGGTTCGATTTCCTGGGCGGGGAAAAACATTGGGCGTGTTTTTTACACCTGTTGTCTATGTTCAAGCATCAGTAAAATGGGTACCTGGGTGTTAGTCGACTGGTGGGGTCGCATCCTGGGACATTGACTTTCCCGTAATGCTAGCATAACGGGGAAAAGTTGGTAGATGGATCTATAATTTCCTAACACGTAGAACACAAAGAGTAGTAGTCAACAGAGTAAAGTCGAGGCAGCTACTGTAAAAAGCTCTGTTCCACAAGGCACAGTACTTGCTCCCATCCTATTCCTCATCCTCATATCAGACATTGACAGGGATATAAGCCACAGTGCTGTGTCTTCCTTTGCAGATGACACCCGAATCTGTATGACAGTGTCCACCGTTGAAGACACTGCAAGACTCAAGCAGACATAAACCAAATTTTAAAATGGGCTGCAGAAAACAATATGAAGTTCAATGATGAGAAATTTCAATTACTCAGATACGGAAAACTGAAGAAATTAAAATCTCATCGGAGACAAAACTAATTCCAACCACACAATAGAGCGAAAACTAATGTCAAAGACCTGGGAGTGATCATGTCAGAGGATCTCACCTTCAAGGACCATAACAATGTAGCAATTGCATCTGCTCGAAAATGACAGGATGGATAATGAGAACCTTCAAAACCAGGGATGCCAAGCCCATGTTGACACTTTACAGATCGCTTGTTCTATCTAGGCTGGAATATTGTGCACACTAACTGCACCTTTCAAGGCGGTGAAATTGCTGACCTTGAAAATGTGCAGAAAACCCTTTCACCGCACGCATAAGTGCGATAAACCACCTCAACTACTGGGAACGCTTGAAGTTCCTAAACCTGTCTCTAGAACCAGGCGGGAGAGATACATTATTATATACACATGGAAAATTCTCGAGGGCTTAGTACCAAACTTGCACACAAAAATCACCGACGAAAACAAAAGACTCGGCAGGCGATGTAACATCCCCAATGAAGAGCAGGGGTGCCACTAGCACGTTGAGGGACAACACAATAAGTGTGAGGGGCCCAAGATTGTTCAACTGCCTCCCAGCGTACATCAGGGGATTACCAACAAGCCCCCGGCTGTCTTCAAGCAGGCACTGGACAGGCACCCCAAGTCGGTACCTGATCAGCCGGGCTGTGGTTCGTACGTTGGACTGCGTGGGCCAGTAGTAACAGCCTGGTTGATCAGGCTCTGGTCCAACAGGAGGACTGGTCACAGACCGGGCCGCGGGGGGGTTGACCTGATTCTCTCAGGTAGACTCCAGATAAAAACGGCTTTCTATATAGTAGTATGTCATTGATGTCAGTTAGGCTTGTATACCTTGTACATGTACTTGTAGTAAATAAAGATATTATAATATTATTATTATTAAGTCCACATGTCTCCGAGGTACATCTATTTAAGTAAGTATAGTTTGTTTTAGATGTGCCAAAGTTCTCCCAGTTATGTGGGGGAAAGGTTTACTCAAGATTGTACTTTCAAAATTCACCCACATAATATCTCACTCAGAATAACTGGACTAGAATTATATCTAACAAACTAACAAAACCAGTAACAGGCTAGATGCTAGAGGGGATCAATAAGTTGACCTTCTAGTATTCTCTAGAGATATCCAAGTTAATAGATGTCTATTTGTATTAATACTGATCGAAGGCGGTCACAGTCGCCCCACTGTAAGTGAATAAGATATTTAATAAGTGTGGCATCCCGGAGAGGGTTCACACTGATAAGGCCAGTTACAGAGTGCATTGCATTCTGTAATTGGGCCCTTAATCCCCATGTGCAGTGTACAATGGAACTTTCTTAAACCTGCACGACCTGTATCACCCCCCAAAAACC
>WNWK01022903.1:0-31824 GCA_009830355.1 Cherax destructor
ACCAGTGTATGGCCCTCTGTCCACACACCAGTGTATGGCCATCTCTCCACACATAGTATATGGCCCTCTGTCCACACCAGTGTATGGCCCTCTGTCCACACACCAGTGTATGGCCCTCTGTCCCACACACCAGTGTATGGCCCTCTGTCCACACACCAGTGTATGGCCCTCTGTCCACACACCAGTGTATGGCCCTCTGTCCACACACCAGTGTATGGCCCTCTGTCCACACACCAGTGTATGGCCCTCTGTCCACACACCAGTGTATGGCCCTCTGTCCACACACCAGTGTATAACCCTCTGTCCACACACCAGTGTATGGCCCTCTGTCCACACACTAGTGTATGGCCCTCTGTCCACACACCAGTGTATGGCCCTCTGTCCACACACCAGTGTATGGCCCTCTGTCCACACACCAGTGTATGGCCCTCTGTCCACACACCAGTGTATGGCCCTCTGTCCACACACCAATGTATGGCCCTCTGTCCACACATCAGTGTATGGCCCTCTGCCCACACACGAGTGCATGGCCCTCTGTCCACACACACCAGTGTATGGCCCTCTGCCCACACACCAGTGCATGGCCCTCTGTCTACACACACCAGTGTATGGCCCTCTGCCCACACACCAGTGTATGTCCCTCTGTCCACACACCAGTGTATGGCCCTATGCCCACACACCAGTGTATGGCCCTCTGTCCACACGCCAGTGTATGGTCTTCTGTCCATACACCAGTGTATGGCCCTCTGTCCACACACACCAGTGCATGACCCTCTGTCCACACACACCAGTGCATGGCCCTCTGTCCACACACCAGTGTATGGCCCTCTGTTCACACACCAGTGTATGGCCCTCTGTCCACACACCAGTGTATGGCCATCTGTCCACACACACCAGTGCATGGCCCTCTGTCCACACACACCAGTGCAAGGCCCTCTGTCCACACACCAGTGTCTGGCCCTCTGTCCACACACAGTGTATGGCCCTCTGTCCACACACCAGTGTATGGCCCTCTGTCCACACACACCAGTGCATGGCCCTCTGTCCACACACACCAGTGCATGGCCCTCTGTCCACACACCAGTGTATGGCCCTCTGTCCACACACTAGTGTATGGCACTGTCTCTTGTTCACACACTAGTGTATGGCACTGTGTCTTGTTCACACACTAGTGTATGGCACTGTCTCTTGTTCACACACTAGTGTATGGCACTGTCTCTTGTTCACACACCAGTGCATGACACTGTCTCTTGTTCACATACTAGTGTATGACACTGTCTCTTGTTCACACACTAGTGTATGGCACTGTCTCTTGTTCACACACTAGTGTATGGCACTGTCTCTTGTTCACACACCAGTGCATGACACTGTCTCTTGTTCGCACACTAGTGTATCGCACTGTCTCTTGTTCACACACTAGTGTATGGCACTGTCTCTTGTTCACACACTAGTGTATGGCACTGTCTCTTGTTCACACACTAGTGTATGACACTGTCTCTTGTTCACACACTAGTGTATGGCACTGTCTCTTGTTCAGTTTTAGTTAGTTTGATATCTTATTATGCAGCCCATACCCATCCTGTGGGCGGTAGTCAAAAGATAACAGAGGTACATAATGGGTCCAGGGACTGGGCCCCAAAGTTTGATACCTGAGCAAGTTACAAAGAAGAACCAAGTACAATAATGAACTCCATCAAAGTTGATTCAAAGTTACAAGGTAAGACTAGAAAGGTAATAACTCAGTCGCACAAGTTACAAATGTAATGAACTCACAAGTTACAAAGGTAATGAACTCACAAGTTACAAAGGTAATGAATTCACAAGTTACAAAGGTAATGAACTCACAAGTTACAAAGGTAATGAACTCACAAGTTACAAAGGTAATGAACTCACAAGTTACAATGGTAATGAACTCACAAGTTACAAAGATAATGAACTCACAAGTTACAAAGGTAAAGAATCATGTAAGTAAATTTACTTACTTACGTTTATACATGGTTACAATCATGAACAAATTATAAAGTAATGAACAATTCACTAGTCCACACCCGGTCACAACTGTAATGAGTTCTTGGTGCAAATTTTAATTGTTGAGTCACACACACACACACATACATACACACATACATATACACACACCCACATACACACACATACACATACACACACACATGCATACACACACACACAGCCACAGAGTAGTCAGGAAGTGGAATAGTCTAGAGAAAGATATAGTGGAGGCAGGAACCATACATAGTTTTAAGACAAGGTATGATAAAGCTCATGGAGCAGGGAGAGCAGAGACCCAGTAGCAGACAGCGAAGAGGCGGGGCCAGGAGCTGAGTCTCGACCCCTGCAACCACAATTAGGCGAGTACACACGCACATACAACAGGCCCAGTTTTCAATCCACATGTGCATAGGACAAAATGGTAACTAATACACATACATACACACACACACACATACACAGGAAAAGCACTGCAATTGAGCAGAGAATATCTGACAGGGAGGCAACAACGAGTCATGGTACGTGACGAGGTGTCAGAGTGGGCACCTGTGACGAGTGGAGTTCCACAATGGTCAGTCCTAGGACCTGTACTGTTTTTTGGTATATGTTAATGACATAACGGAAGGGATAGACTCAGAAGTGTCCCTGTTTGCAGATGATGTGAAGTTAATGAGAAGAATTAAATCAGTCGAGGATCAGGCAGGACTACAAAGAGACCTGGACAGGCTACAAGCCTGGTCCAGTAACTGGCTCCTTGAATTTAACCCTGCCAAATGTAAAGTCATGAATATCGGGGAGGGGCAAAGAAGACCGCAGACAGAGTATAGTCTAGGTGGCCAAAGACTGCAAACCTCACTCAAAGAAAAAGATCTTGGGGTGAGTATAATACCGAGCACATCTCCTGAGGCACACATCAATCAGATAACTGCTGCAGCATACGGGCGGCTGGCAAACCTAAGAATAGCGTTCCAATACCTCAATAAGGAATCATTCAAGACTCTGTATACCATATACGTCAGGCCCATACTGGAGTATGCAGCACCAGTTTGGAACCCACACCTGGTCAAGCACGTCAAGAAATTAGAGAAAGTGCAAAGGTTTGCAACAAGACTAGTCCCAGAGCTAAGGGGATTGTCCTACGAAGAAAGGTTAAGGGAAATCGGCCTGACGACACTAGAGGACAGGAGGGTTAGGGGAGACATGATAGCGACATATAAAATACTGCGAGGAATAGATAAGGTGGACAGAGACAAGATGTTCCAGAGAGGGGACACAGAAACAAGGGGTCACAATTGGAAGTTGAAGACTCCTATGAGTCAAAGGGATGTTAGGAAGTATTTCTTCAGTCATAGAGTTGTCAGGAAGTGGAATAGCCTAGAAAGCGACATAGTGGAGGCAGGAACCATACATAGTTTTAAGACTAGGTTTGATAAAGCTCATGGAGCAGGGAGAGAGAGGACCTAGTAGCAATCAGTGAAGAGGCTGGGCCAGGAGCTATGAATCGACCCCTGCAACCACAAATAGGTGAGTACACACACACACACACACACACACACACACACAGTACACCGCCAGGTCCCCCACCCTCACAGACCCCACAAAACACAGTAGTAGAGAGGAAACTGAAGGTATGGTACATCAATGCTGATGGAATAACAAATAAGTGGGAGGAGTGGCACGAAAGAGTCAAAGAGGCATCACCGGACATAATAGCTCTCACAGAAACCAAGCTCACAGGTATGATAACAGATGCCATCTTTCCAATGGGATACAAGATCCTGAGGAAAGACAGAGGGAACAGAGGGGGTGGAGGAGTGGCACTGCTGATCAAAAACCGATGGGTCCAACCTGATTGCCTCCTATCTCCCAGATACTGGATGACTACAATGGAAATATGTCACTGACATTTTTGGGGTTGTCCTGGTGAGTAATTTATGTTTATGTTACTATGTATGATAATGTGTGTAACTGTATGTCTGCCTGTACCTAAATAAACTTGCTAAAGAAGTATCCCATATCACAGCCTCAGCCTCGGTACACTACCTGAAAGTGAACCCGGATGGACTCGTTATAAGTCGGACTGGTGAACCCGGATAGGTTCGTTATGAGTCTGACTGGTGAACGGGCATGGGTTCGTTATGAACCCATGCCCGTTCACCAGACTCATAACGAACCCATGCCCGTTCACCAGTCAGACTCATACCGAACCTATCCGGGTTCACCAGTCCTACTTATAACGAGTCCATCCGGGTTCACCAGTCCGACTCATAACAAACCCATCCGGGTTCACCAGCCCATTCGGGTTCACCGGTACATCTCATAACGAACCCGTCCGGGTTCACTCACCTCGTGAGGGTTGAGCTATACCTCCCGTGTCCCTTGAAGAAGTTTTGTCGTAGATCTTTTGCCTTTTGAAGGTTTCAAGGTTAAAATGTGATGGTTGTTGTGAACTTTGAGGTAGTGTACCGAGGCTGAGGCTGTGATATGGGATACTTCTTTAGCAAGTTTATTTAGGTACAGGCAGACATACAGTTACACAAATTATCATACATAGTAACATAAACATAAATTACTCACCAGGACAACCCCAAAAATGTCAGTGACATATTTCCATTGTGGTCATCCAGTATCTGGGAGATAGGAGGCAATCAGGTTGGATCCGAGGAACGGGAGGGTAGGTTCAATTCCTTGAATCAAGATCCCTACACCAGCAGGACCTTCCTGAGCTATAACATCCATAATAGACATAATAGATCGCACGTGATCTGTGAATCAATACAAGCTGCCTGTTCTTCCCCCTTGCCACACACACGATCAAATATCTCGGAACGGCTGTTCTGTTATATACATCCCACTTAAGGGAAAAAATAATAAATAATTACAGGCCAAGCTGTATATCTAAAAATGTGTCCATGAGAAGAATTAAGAGCGTACTGCGGAATATATGCAGAAAAAACTTGAAGGTGTTGTTGTAAGGAAAGGTTGTCGTACTGCCGTCCTAGTGTGTAGGTTGGCACAGTGACACAATTTTCTCATATTTCAGCCTCAAAAAAAAGGATAATGGCGGCTATATACATACCTCCCCTTTCAAAATACACACACTTTGTACTATATTCAATGCATACTGTGTGAAAGTGCATCTGGAACAACTTATTCTACAATACTCTAGAAATATCTCATTTAGCAGCATCTACCATTAAGGAAACTCTAAAGTGACATTAAAACAATGGGAGATAATTTTGGCTACACTTACCGCACTCCTAGAGCAAGTTTTGTCTTTAAGATGAGACAAATATTGTCCCATGTAACCGATGTCTTTAGTGAATTTAGCCGCTTTATTGCACCAGCTTATCACCATGACAGGTGTGAGAGGTGAGTACAAGACTGACATTATTACCATGACAGTTGTGAGAGGTGAGTACAAGACTGACATTATTACCATGACAGTTGTGAGAGGTGAGTACAAGACTGACATTATTACCATGACAGTTGTGAGTACAAGACTGACATTATTACCATGACAGGTGTGAGAGTACAAGACTGACATTATTACCATGACAGTTGTGAGAGTACAAGACTGACATTATTACCATGACAGTTGTGAGAGTACAAGACTGACATTATTACCATGACAGTTGTGAGAGTACAAGACTGACATTATTACCATGACAGTTGTAAGAGTACAAGACTGACATTATTACCATGCCAGTTGTGAGAGGTGAGTACAGGACTGACATTATTACCATGACAGTTGAGAGTACAAGACTGACATTATTACCACGACAGTTGTGAGTACAAGACTGACATTATTACCATGACAGTTGTGAGTACAAGACTGACATTATTACCATGCCAGTTGTGAGAGGTGAGTACAAGACTGACATTATTACCATGACAGTGTGAGAGGTGAGTACAAGACTGACATTATTACTATGACAGGTGTGAGAGTACAAGACTGACATTATTACCATGACAGTTGTGAGAGTACAAGACTGACATTATTACCATGACAGTTGTGAGAGGTGAGTACAAGACTGACATTATTACCATGATAGTTGTGAGTACAAGACTGACATTATTACCATGACAGTTGTGAGTACAAGACTGACATTATTACCATGACAGTTGTGAGTACAAGACTGACATTATTACCATGACAGTTGTGAAAGGTGAGTACAAGACTGACATTATTACGATGACAGGTGTGAGAGTACAAGACTGACATTATTACCATGACAGGTGTGAGAGTACAAGACTGACATTATTACCATGACAGTTGTGAGAGTACAAGACTGAAATTATTATCATGACAGTTGTGAGAGTACAAGACTGACATTATTACCATGACAGGTGTGAGAGTACAAGACTGACATTATTACCATGACAGGTGTGAGAGTACAAGACTGATATGATTACCATGACAGTTGTGAGAGTACAAGACTGACATTATTACCATGACAGTTGTGAGAGTACAAGACTGACATTATTACCATGACAGTTGTGAGAGGTGAGTACAAGACTGACATTATTACCATGACAGTTGAGAGTACAAGACTGACATTATTACCACGACAGTTGTAAGTACAAGTCTGATATTATTACCATGACAGTTGTGAGTACAAGACTGACATTATTACCATGACAGGTGTGAGAGTACAAGACTGATATGATTACCATGACAGTTGTGAGAGTACAAGACTGACATTATTACCATGACAGTTGTGAGAGTACAAGACTGACATTATTAAATATGGAAATTCAGATTGTTCATTATTAATAATATCAAAATTCACATTTAGTCTTTATAGAGACTGTAATCTTTTAGAGGAAATAAGATACTGTATTTTTTTGAGATGGTAACTCCATATTGTATTGTTTGCATTAGCTATATAAATAAACTGTAATATATAAATTGACTAATATATATTTTTCGTGATGTAACGATGTCTGGCTGGGTCGACAAAGACCCATTACGACCTCTGTAATTATTACCACTTACAGTATGAGCTGCAAATGTAGCCTATACTGTGAGATTATGTAAGTTTATTTAGGTACTCGTACACATAATTACCATACACAGGTACACGTACACATGCCTAGGACAAAATGGTAACTTACATAATTATTATTCAGGTACACATAATTATTATACAGGTACACATAATTATTATGCAGGCATACATAATTATTAGGCAGGTACACTTAATTATTATACAGATACACATAATTATTATGCAGGTATACATAATTATTAGGCTGTTACGCATAATTATTATACATGTACACATACTATACAGGTACACATAATTATTATACAGGTACACATACCATACAGGTACACATGCTATACAGGTACACATAATTATTATACAGGTACACATACTACACATGTACACATAATTATTATACAGGTACACATACTATACAGGTACACATAAATATTATACAGGTACACATACTATACAGGTACACATAATTATTATACAGGTACACATAATTATTATACAGGTACACATAATTATTATACAGGTACACTTAATTATTATACAGGTACACATAATTATTATACAGGTACACATAATTATTATACAGGTACACATAATTATTATACAGGTACACATAATTATTATACGGGTACACATACTATACAGGTACACATAATTATTATACAGGTACGCATACTATACAGGTACACATAATTATTATACAGGTACACATACTATACAGGTACACATAATTATTATACAGGTACACATACTATACAGGTACACATAATTATTATACAGGTACACATACTATACAGGTACACATAATTATTATACAGGTACACATAATTATTATACAGGTACACATAATTATTATACAGGTACACAGGGCGTTGACCCCTGGAATTCTCTCCAGGTAGACTCCAGGTAGACACATAATTATTGTACAGGTACACATAATTGTTATACAGGTACACATACTATACAGGTACACATAATTGTTATACAGGTACACATACTATACAGGTACACATAATTATTATACATAGGTGAATATGAACAGCAGGTGTCTTAAGGAAACACGTCCTAATGTTTCCACCCGTACTGGAGATTGAACCACAGACCTCGGTGTGTGAGCTGAGTGCGCTAGCAATCGAGCAGTAATTAGGTACCTGAGTGTCAGTGGACTCGTGTGGGTGGCATCCTGGGGGACAAGATTAAGGACCACAATGGAAATAAGACAGACAGTCCTCGATGACAGGCTGGCTTTCCTGGGTTACCCTGGGTGGCTAACCCTCCGAGGTTAAAAATCCAAACAAAATCGTATTTTAAGTATCTATCATTCTTGGCTCCAAGAAGAATAAGAAAGAAGGAGAATAATAATAATAATAATAATAATAATAATAATAATAATAATAATAATAAGAAGAAGAAGAAGAAGAAGAAGAAGAAGAAGAAGAAGAAGAAGAAGAAGAAGAAGAAGAAGAAGAAGAAAAGAAGAAGAAGAAGAAGAAGAAGAAGAAGAAGAAGAAGAAGAAGAAGAAGAAGAAAAAGAAAAAGAAAAAGAAAAAGAAAAAAGAAGAAGAAAAGAAGAAGAAAAGAAGAAGAAGAAGAAGAAGAAGAAGAAGAAGAAGAAGAAGAAGAAGAAAAGAAGAAGAAGAAGAACAAGGAGGAGAAGAGGAAGGGCTTGAGAGACCTGGTTGGTGGAATAGAGAAGGAAGTAAGATTCTGGACTCTGATGGTGTTAGTCGTGATCTAAGATGCGAATTTATGGAGAAAACTTTGTTTTTTTTTTAAATAATTCTGGAGCAGATATAGTCAGTATCTGTCTCGTGGACTCCGGGAGAGAGAAGCACTGAAGGCTCAGTGAAGCGTCAACTGTGGCGGCCCTTAATAACATCAATAACAACAACAACCACGACAAGAGAAGCGTCAGTGGCCCTATAAATCCCAACAAGAAGACAAGACAAGAGAAGACTAAGAAGTTGGCCCTATAAACCCCAACAAGAAGACAAGCTGTCAGTGGCCCAATAAAACCCCAACGAAGAAGAAGAACAACAAGAAGACAAGGCAAGAGAAGACTAAGAAGTTGGCCCTATAAACCCCAACAAGAAGAAGAGCAAGAAGACTGGCGTGGTGTCCCTCCCAGCTTGAGAGGGAGGAGCACTTCCGACTGTGGTGCCACTGTTACCACTGCAGGGACTTTGCTGCCTTGTGCACACTCCTGGTGCACTGACCCTCTAGCTGTGCACACTCCTGGTGCACTGTGACCCTCTCTAGTTGTTCACACTCCTGGTGCACTCTGACCCTCTCCGTTCTTGTGCACACTCCTGGTGCAGTGTGACTCCTTGTGCACACTCCTGGTGCACTCTGCGACCCTCTCCTTCCTTGTGCACACTCCTGGTGCACTCTGTGACCCCTCTCTCTCTTTGTGCACACTCCTGGTGCACAGCTTCTTCCTGGCTTCAGAGCGCATCACTGACACATAACACTCACAGTTATTAGTCAACTTCCACCTTGGTCGAGGTTCCTTTTCCAGCCGCTGGAAGTTAGTGCTCGATACAACCTACCCTGTTAGTGGCCCCATCAACAATAACAAGAAGACCAAGAAGGGTAAGAAGAAGCAGCCCTATAAACCCCAAGAAGAGGTAGAAGACCAAGAATTAAGAAGACTAAGAAGAAAAATATCAAGAAGACTAAGAAGAAAACCAAGAAAACTAAGAAGAAGAAAATCAAGAAGACTAAGGACCAAAAAGACTAAGAAGAAAAAGACTAAGAAGACCAAGAAGCCAAGAAGACTAAGAAGATTACAGCCAAGAAGACCAAAAGGATCAGAGGACCAAGAAGATCACTTGCATTTTAGAGTAGTTAAGAAGTCTAGTATGATAGAGACTTAAGATGATGTTAAGTGGTGTTATGTGTCGTAAGAACGATCAAGGTTATATTAATGGCTTCCTCAGAGAGTTTGGACTGTAAGTTTCTCAGCTTCTTCCACTGACCCTTGTGGGTTTAGTGCTTAGTTATGATTATAATAATAATCATCATCTTCCATCATCAGACTTTCTTTTTAGATAAAATCTTTATTGCTTTTGCTAATTTATCAGATTTTATGTATTTTATTCCCTCAAGGGAGGTTCTTTGATGCCAGTGAGGGGCTCTTGATCCAAGGAATTGGACTTGCCATCCCATTCCTTGGATCAAACCTGAATGCCTCCCATGCACTATATGACCCTTCTTGGTTTAGTGCTTCCTGATAAATACAAGAGTAATGTGTAATTTTTTGTAATATTTCTCACCTGGTGGACATACGATAGATAATAAACCTTTCAAACTTTAAATAAAAGTTGTCTTCCGACAGATCGGTTCAGATGCGACTCTACACAATGCACAAGCGAGAATTTGTGATGGTTTTCATCGTATTCTTTGTTACACTTGGCCTGGCACTCTTTATTGGGTTGGCAGGTAAGATAAATTTCTCCCTTCAGTTGTTTGGTACATTACTGTTATCATGTACAAAACAGGACTCAAGTCTTGCTAACCGGTTTCTCTGAATATCTTCTTAAATATCACCATGCTCGCACTCCAACAGCTCGTCTGGTCATAAAAACCACTTGCTTCCACTCACTCCTATCCAGTGTGCTCACACACTTCTGTAAGTAAGTAAGTAAGTAAGTTTATTCAGGTATACACAAATATATACTAGTTACATAGATTATCATACATAGCAGCATATGTGTAGAAAACCTAGGATAACCCAAAAAAATCAGACAGAGTGACTTATTTCCTGTTGGATGTCCAAGCCCCTAAAATGTATTAATAATAACAACAATGACACAGCAGTGTGGGATAGCCTAAGATAATGGGGGATAGCCTAGGATAGTGTAAGATAGGCTAGGATAGTGTAGGATAGCCTAGGATAGTGTGGGATAGCCTAGGATAGTGTGCGATAACCTAGGATAGTGTGGGATAGCCTAGGATAGTGGTAGTGATGGGTTTATAGGTTAAGTTACGTTTATAAACACATATAAGACTATATATAACCACAATAAAAGCAAATTAAAAATAAATGAATGTGAAAAATCTGGCAATGTGAGTTAATATCTGCTTATATTTGGGCTCAAATTATCTTAGCTTTTATTTTTATTAAAGTGTATTTGTTTTTAATACTAACTTCTTATGTATAACTTGATATACATAAATGTCTATTAATCATGGCCCCACTTATACAGCAGGTTAGGTTTTGGGCTGCTACTGTAAAGCAAAAATTGCTGCACTTTCAAATGCATATAAAAAGCAGAAAACATGTTTACACTATCATATACAGTGGAACCCCGGCTTACGATGTTATCATCTTACGTTATTTTCGGTAACCGATATTTATAACGTAAGAAATTTGTTTGTGACTTACGATGTTTGCTTCGTTTACCGACATTCGTACCGGACGTGTCCGCTTGGCGCCCAGCTGAGCGCGCACTCCAGGGAGCGTCAGTGCTATTGTTTACAAGCGAGAGCGACCACCCACCCACACCCACGCATTCATACCAGTATATTGTCATTATTCCACTGTTTTTAGTGCTTGCAACTGCTAAATAAGCTACCATGGGTCCAAGGAAAGATCCTAGTGCTAAGCCTGTGGTAAAGAATGTGCAGGGAGGAAGCATTTATGCAGGGAGTGTAGCATTTATGCAGGGAGTGTAGCAGGCATGCAGGGAGTGTAGCAGGCATGCAGGGAGTGTAGCAGGGATGCAGGGAGTGTAGCAGGCATGCAGGGAGTGTAGCAGGGATGCAGGGAGTGTAGCAAAGATGCAGAGAGTGTAGCAGGGATGCAGGGAGTGTAGCAGGGATGCAGGGAGTGTAGCAGGGATGCAGGGAGTGTAGCAAGGATGCAGGGAGTGTAGCAAGGATGCAGGGAGTGAGCAAGGATGCAGGGAGTGTAGCAGGGATGCAGGGAGTGTAGCAGGATGCAGGGAGTGTAGCAAGGATGCAGGGAGTGTAGTAGGCATGCAGGGAGTGTAGCATTCATGCAGGGAGTGAAGCAAAGATGCAGGGAGTGTAGCAAGGATGCAGGGAGTGTAGCAAGGATGCAGGGAGTGTAGCAAGGATGCAGGGAGTGTAGCAGGGATGCAGGGAGTGTAGCAGGGATGCAGGGAGTGTAGCAAGGATGCAGGGAGTGTAGTAGGCATGCAGGGAGTGTAGCATTCATGCAGGGAGTGTAGCATTCATGCAGGGAGTGTAGCATTCATGCAGGGAGTGTAGCATTCATGCAGGGAGTGTAGCATTCATGCAGGGAGTGTAGCATTCATGCAGGGAGTGTAGCATTCATGCAGGGAGTGTAGCATTCATGCAGGGAGTGTAGCATTCATGCAGGGAGTGTAGCATTCCATGCAAATGCAGGAGTGTAGCATTCAAAGAAAAGGCCAGTAACCCCAGAAAAGAACTTGGTACCTGCAGTGTTAATGGAAGGATTCCCTTCCAAACACTAGCATACTACTCCACCTTCTCCTCCTCCACACATCAACAACTCTTCAATTAATGTAAGTGACATGTTATTGTTCAATATTTGCATGTGTATTTAGGTATTCTTTATTAAATTATTTATTATTTAATGTCAAAAAGTTCTAAAAAATATTTTATTTAACTACTTTTGGAAGTCTTGGACGGATTAAATTTATTTCCATTATTTCTTATGGGGAAAATTGATTCGTTTTACGATTGTTTCGCTTTAAAATATGCCCTCTCTGACGGATTAATATCGTAAGTCGGGGTACCACTGTATTAAGTGAGCAATAGAGCTGGGCCTAAAAAATGCCTATACAATACATAGTCTACTTACCTTAAAATATTTTCGTCCTTACCTGGAGTCTACCTGGAGAGAATTCCAGGTGTCAACGCCCCCGCGGCCCGGTCTGTGACCAGGCCTCCTGTTGGACCAGAGCCTGATCAACCAGGCTGTTACTGCTGGCCACACGCAGTCCAACGTACGAACCACAGCTTGGCTGGTCAGGTACCGACTTTAGGTGCCTGTCCAGTGCCTGCTTGAAGACAGCCAGGGGTTTGTTGGTAATCCCCCTGATGTATGCTGGGAGGCAGTTGAACAATCTTGGGCCCCTGACACTTATTGTGTTGTCCCTCAACGTGCTAGTGGCACCCCTGCTCTTCATTGGGGGGACGTTACATCGCCTGCCAAGTCTTTTGCTTTCGTAGGGAGTGATTTTTGTGTGCAAGTTTGGTACTAAGCCCTTGAGAATTTTCCATGTGTATATAATAATGTATCTCTCCCGCCTGCGTTCTAGAGAGTACAGGTTTAGGAACTTCAAGCGTTCCCAGTAGTTGAGGTGGTTTATCGCACTTATGCGTGCGGTGAAGGTTCTCTGCACATTTTCAAGGTCAGCAATTTCACCCGCCTTGAAAGGTGCAGTTAGTGTGCAGCAATATTCTAGCCTAGATAGAACAAGCGATCTGTAAAGTGTCAACATGGGCTTGGCATCCCTGGTTTTGAAGGTTCTCATTATCCATTATCCTTAGTCTATAGTGTGTGGTTAGTATAATTATTGTAAGAAGTCTGAATAAATGAAGAATGGGTATAATTGAAAACCGCTATATTAACAAAATGCCATAAAGTGAAGCGCACTAAAGTGGGGCCCTCCCATATATTGCAAATTACGATAAGAACACCAATGGAAATAAGTTGATTTCTCTGACTTTTTTTTTTGCTTATCCTGGAGGGTAATTTACACTCTATATGATAATTGTATTTATGTGTACCTGTGTCTAAATAAACTTACTTATGTATATGTGTTGTCCCTGCTCACTAAGCAGTAAATAGGTACATGGGTGTTAATCAACTGCTGTGGGTTGCATTACGGGGAAATAACCCAGACAGAATGACTTTCTTAGAATATCATGGTTAGTAAGCTTTTGTTTAGGCTTTGGGTACATATACAAAAATACAGTCACCTTGTGGGTACAGTTGTTATGCCACATAAAATGTACATTACATAGATTTAACCTAAGATAACCTAATAGTTAAACAGTTTACGTAATTTATTATCATTTGCATCACTGTTAAGTTACATTGTTAGACATATATGCAATTATACTCTGACCTTAATAATAGAAAGTAAAATATGAAGAATAATCCAGATAATTGTTACATTAATAATATGTTAACAATAAAAGGACTCTTTCTTTTGCACAACTTCATTTATTAAATATTCTGTAATTTTATAGTCTTAAAATTGATATATGATAAGACTGGTAGTGATGTCATCATTCTATTCCTTTATGACTGTATAATTTTGCCTCTGGCAAAACAGTGATGGAGTGAGTGATTATGAAAGTATTTCTTTTTTGGGTCGCCCTGCCTCACTGGGAAATGGCCGATGTGTTAAAAAAAAAAAAATTGTGGCCTGACCACCTTCTTTGGGTACTATAAATTTGCATTGATTTCCTTCAGTATGATACTGACCTTGGTTCCTAATCTTTATAACATTTGATACACAGTATTCTGGACATTGTTCAACAGCAATTTTGTATACTAGTACAGTGGACCCCCGGTTAACGAAAAAAATTCATTGCAGAAGCCTGCTCAAGTGCCATTACCGAACGAATTTACTTCCTTAACCCTTTGACTGTCGCAACCCTCAATCCTGAGTGCTCTCCTGTTGTCGCAAAATTTAAAAAAAATAAATAAATAATTTTTTCTTATGAAATGATAGAGAATCGTTTCCCGATGGTAAAGACACCAAAAATTTGAAATTTGATTGAAAACTCACGGAATTACGCTGTCGCGAAGTTAGTGATCTCAGCAATATATGCGCATCGGCAATTTCGCCGACTTTGAGCCCTATTTTCGGTAAATTCCATTGTTCCAGTTGACCAAACTCATAGATATTTCTTTAGAGCTCCATTTGTTCTATAGATTGAATACAAGAAACCACCAATTTATCGATTTCAACTACCCAATAAAGTGATCAGAATTTGGCAATTTGGCCAATTTCATGCAAAATAAAAAAGTTGTCAATTTCAAAATAGGGTTCAGAATAAACAATGCAGACATTCCTGGCACTAAAATAAGATGTTATCTGTTCATTAGTCACGTCTTTAGGCCCCTCTTATATTACTTTTGCTTTCTATTTTGATTTTTTATTCTCATAAAAAATAGAAGATTTACCGTTATGCAGACTATTGCATTATTGCAAAAATGGTATAAATAATATCAGTGCACTTGTGAAAGAATATTAGACTCACCAATTGATGTGTATTGGACGCGTGGCGTGATTTGTTTACTCTTGAACATTTGCAAAAATCGAACATTTCTCCTAATTTGAGCTCAATTTCAAGATCGTTTTCTTCATAAAACTAATCAAAATCATCTATATTTCTGTAGTATGTTGTCCATTCTATCAAATGAGACCATAAAAAAGAGAATACAACCATAAATACTATACGAAAATATACCTCAAAGTCGACGTTTTAATAAAAAAAAAATGGTCGGAGTTTTTTTTCTCTCATTATGTACTGAGTGCTGCAGGATTTTTTTTATACTGCGCACACTGACCACACAGACCTATTCTCTCATATGTGGGCCTACCAGCTTTCTCCTGTTTGATTTGAAGCTGCTAGAATTTAGGCGTATTGATACGTCTGAAACAGTGGCTCGTAAGACGTATATATACGACCGAAACAGTCAAAGGGTTAAGAAATAATGTCATGTAGGTTAGTCTATTTCAAACCCCCAAAAATACACTTCCACAAGCACTTACAATATTATACTTACATAATTGCACGATTTCCGGGGTGTTCGTTAACCGGGGGTCCACTGTATAAGGTTTAGTTTCGGCTGCCTTACTCTGTCTGCCACTTTTAGCATTTTAAGTTCTTGTAGTTCATCCTAACCTACATGATCACTTGGTGTCAGGTCAAGGAGGGTTAATAACCTTCCTGGTTAATACAGATAAAATCTTTATCAGTCAAAGTCAAAGTCAAATCAAATGTGTTTCTTTGTGTTACTGTGCCCTGGTGGAAAATGTTTCTTTGTATTACTGTGCCCTGGTGGAAAATGTTTCTTTGTGTTACTGTGCCCTGGTGGAAAATGTTTCTTTGTGTTAATGTGCCCTGGTGGAAAATGTTTCTTTGTGTTACTGTGCCCTGGTGGAAAATGTTTCTTTGTGTTACTGTCCTCTGGTGGAAAATGTTTCTTTGTGTTACTGTGCCCTGGTGGAAAATGTTTCTTTGTGTTACTGTGCTCTGGTGGAAAATGTTTCTTTGTGTTACTGTGCCCTGGTGGAAAATGTTTCTTTGTTTTACTGTGCCCTGGTGGAAAATGTTTCTTTGTGTTACTGTGCCCTGGTGGAAAATGTTTCTTTGTGTTACTGTGCCCTGGTGGAATATGTTTCTTTGTGTTACTGTGCCCTGGTGGAAAATGGCTAATATTTTAAAAAATTATTGTTATAAATGCTAATTGTTTTAATCTTGTATTGGAAAAACAATAGTAGATGTAAACCTGTTTTTTTTTTATCCATGTACTATTTTTGCTATTTCTCACTGAAAATTTTCCAGGCATTATCTGCTTGTAAATTCAGAACCTGTATGTACTCTTCTTTATTAACATTTGGAAAATCTATTATTTGCTAAATTTTTTTTTGTAGGTCCACCAATAACAGCTACAGCTGAAAAACAAGCTTCTCAACTGATGCCCACAATCAACCAATCACAGCTCACATCTGGGCCGTTCCTGATGAAGTCTCCGCCTTTGTCTACTTACGCTCAACAGCTCTGGGTTATAGCAAGAATCATTATCAATATAAAAGATGGTAAGAAAATCTTTCACTATATATTTTTATTGATAATTATTCACTTTTTTCCACTTTCCCATGGAAATGAAAGGAAATAAATAAGAACAAGAATTGTTAAGAAATGAGACAAAAACTCAGAAGGGTGTGTACACATGTACATGCATGTGTAGTGTGACCTAAGTGTAAGTAGAAGTAGCAAGACGTACCTCTTATCTTGCATGTTTATGAGACAGAAAGAAAAAAACATCATCAGTTCTACCACTCATTTGGCAGGACGGTAGCACCTTCCTGGGTGGTTGCTGTCTACCAGCCTTATATTAGATCTTATCTAGAAAGTAATATATATATATATTTTGTAGTTTGCTGGGTCGTCATTGAATCACGACATCTATGCCCTCTTGAAAACACAGCTTGAAAGTGACTAATGGGTCACCCTGCCATCTAGGTGTGAACTCGGATTGTGTTAAAAATATAATGTGCTATGTATATTATGTTACCAGTCCTGGTCAGTAGCTGCTGCAGAGAACATAACAAGCAAACATTCCAGGAAACTTAATTTTCTCTTTAACACCATATAAATACTTTTATATTTAATCAAGAAATTGTATTTTTAATGACTTCAGTGTGTCTCCTTGAAATCATATCAGTTACCACAGCAAGTCTTGAGCACTCCCAGGTCTGGGAGCCTCAGGAAACCTGTAATGGAGTACAATGACCTATTTATTATATGTACTATTTTATTATGCCATGCTGTCAAACAACAGGAAATGACCAGCAAGGATGTAGTAAACCAGTCAAGAAGCATCATATCTCATGCACAAATAACCTGCATATAGAAGAGAGGAGCTTACGACGACGTTTCGGTCCGACTTGAACCATTTACAAAGTCACACTGCTGTCTCCTCTCTTCTATGTGCTGGTTATTTGTGTATTGTTCCAGTCACGGTATTGTGCCCTTTTTTGTTATCATGTCTCGTGTTGCTTGAGGGGTAATGTATCAACTAGTTGAAGCATCTCCAGTGTACTCTCATTCTATCATTAAGGTTGTAACTCCTCATGTATGTGTTTACTCCAGCTTAATATCCTTTGTAAATATATACATACACACACCAGTATGCCAGGTGTGCAACAGTATCATATAATAATGTGTTAATATGCTTATTTGTCCTCCTTGTAATTCCCAAATTTATTGTTCATGACCCCCCTTAGAGACCATAGATATAAGCAAACAATTAGTTATTGCCCATTTAGCCTTAAGCTAGGTTTAAGTTTGCCTGAGATGTTCTGCATAAAAATAGGCTTTCTGCATGCACACCTAAATGTCACCCAACTCTGTACAAACATTGTTTCATGCTGAAATAAAATATTATATTATTATTATAGCAATACTCCATGGGGAAATGGAAAAGAATCCTTCCTTCGTAAGCCATGCGTGTTGTAAGAGGCGACTAAAATTCTGGGAGCAAGGAGCTAGTAGCCCCTTCTCCTGTATAAATTACTAAATGTAAAAAGAAAAACTTTTTTCTTTTTATGTCGCCCTCCCTCAGTGGGAGACGGCCGATGCGTTAAAAAAGAAATATTTTGCAATGATTTTGTCTTCATATCTATTGCTCATATTATATAAAAAACTGTATCCATGCAGTTTATGACCTAAGTACAGTGGACCCCCAGTTAACGGAAATAATTCATTCCAGAATGTTGTTCGAGTGCTGTTACTGAACGAATTTGTTCCCATAAAGAATAATGTAAATTAGATTAGTCCGTTTAGACCCCCAAAAATATACTTACAAAAGCACTTACAAAAATACACTTACATAATTGTTGGAGTTGGGAGCAGTATATTTATTTATATTATTTCTCCACTATAGAACAGTCTTTCCGAAAGGAGTTTCACCTCAGTGTGTCTATTGAGGGCCTCACCAAAGAGCACGAGACTGAAACGGTTCTTCCTGCCGACCATCCCCACAACAGGTAAAAAATTTCTCTATGGTAAGGAGACTTGTGTTTAATTATCATATGTTTTTGGAAATGAGTTTGCATAAGTTTAAGTAGAGTAGCAGAAGGCATAAAAAAGATATGTGTTTTTCAGCATTAACATGCTTAAGTAAAGAAAGAAGTTATGTAACATGATAATGACTTTGGAAACATTGTTTCTTCTACACAGAGTGTATTGTAGTACAGTACACTACAGTACACTATGTAATGTTGGTACAGTACACTACAGTACAGTATGTAATGTTAGTACAGTACACTATGTAATGTTAGTACAGTACACTACAGTACACTATGTAATGTTGGTACAGTACACTACAGTACAGTATGTAATGTTAGTACAGCACACTACAGTACAGTATGTAATGTTAGTACAGTACACTATGTAATGTTAGTACAGTACAGTATGTAATGTTAGTACAGTACACTACAGTACAGTATGTAATGTTAGTACAGTACACTACAGTACAGTATGTAATGTTAGTACAGTACACTACAGTACAGTATGTAATGTTAGTACAGTACACTACAGTACAGTATGTAATGTTAGTACAGTACACTACAGTACAGTATGTAATGTTAGTACAGTACACTACAGTACAGTATGTAATGTTAGTACAGTACACTACAGTACAGTATGTAATGTTAGTACAGTACACTATGTAATGTTAGTACAGTACACTATGTAATGTTAGTACAGTACACTATGTAATGTTAGTACAGTACACTATGTAATGTTAGTACAGTACACTATGTAATGTTAGTACAGTACACTACAGTATGTAATGTTAGTACAGTACACTACAGTACAGTATGTAATGTTAGTACAGTGCACTACAGTACAGTATATAATGTTAGTACAGTACACTATGTAATGTTAGTACAGTACAGTATGTAATGGTAGTACAGTACACTACAGTACACTATGTAATGTTAGTGCAGTACACTACAATACAGTATAATGTTAGTACAGTACACTACAGTACAGTATGTAATGTTAGTACAGTACACTATGTAATGTTAGTACAGTACACTACAGTACAGTATGTAATGTTAGTACAGTACACTATGTAATGTTAGTACAGTACAATAAGTAATGTTAGTACAGTTCACTATGTAATGTTAGTACAGTACACTATGTAATGTTAGTACAGTACACTATGTAATGTCAGTACAGTACACTACAGTACAGTATGTAATGTTAGTACAGTGCATTACAGTACAGTATATAATGTTAGTACAGTACACTACAGTACACTATGTAATGTTAGTACAGTACACTACAGTACAGTATGTAATGTTAGTACAGTACACTACAGTACAGTATGTAATGTTAGTACAGTACACTACAGTACAGTATGTAATGTTAGTACAGTACACTACAGTACACTATGTAATGTTAGTACAGTACACTACAGTACAGTATGTAATGTTAGTACAGTACACTACAGTACAGTATGTAATGTTAATAGTGTACACTACAGTACAGTCTATAATGTTAGTACAGTACACTATGTAATGTTAGTACAGTACACTACAGTACAGTATGTAATGTTAGTACAGTATATAATGTTAGTACAGTACACTACAGTACAGTATGAAATGTTAGTACAGTACACTACAGTACAGTATGTAATGTTAGTACAGTACACTACAGTACAGTATGTATTGTTAGTACAGTATATAATGTTAGTACAGTACACTACAGTACAGTATGTAATGTTAGTACAGTACAATACACTATGTAATGTTAGTACAGTACACTACAGTACAGTATGTAATGTTAGCACAGTACACTATGTAATGTTAGTATAGCAAATTACAGTATAGTATGTAATGTTAGCACAGTACACTATGTGATGTTAGCACAGTACACTATGTAATGTTAGTACAGTACACTATAGAACAGTATGTAATGTTAGCACAGTACACTACAGTACACTATGTAATGTTAGTACAGTACACTATAGTACAGTATGTAATGTTAGCACAGTGCACTACAGTACACTATGTAATGTTAGTACAGTACACTACAGTACACTATGTAATGTTAGCACAGTACACTATGTAATGTGTACAGTACACTATGTCATGTTAGTACAGTACACTATGTAATATTAGTACAGTACACTATGTAATGTTAGTACAGTAAACTACAGTACAGTATGTAATGTTAGTACAGTACACTGCAGTACAGAATGTAATGTTAGTAAAGTACACTACAGTACAGTATGTAATGTTAGTACAGTACACTACAGTACAGTATGTAATGTTAGTACAGTGCACTACAGTACAGTATGTAATGTTAGTACAGTACACTACAATACAAAAGGAAAAAATACTGCATAGAGAATTGTAAGGAAATACAGTGGTACTCCAGTTTACGTAATCAATTCGTTCCAGAATACTGTTCAAGAGCCGTTACCAAATGAATTTGTTCCCATAACGAATAATGTAAATTATAGTAGTCCTTTTAGACCCCCAAAAATACACTTACAAAAGCACTTACAAAAATACACTTACATAATTGTTCGAGTTTGGAGCAGTACGTAAACCGGGGGTCCACTGTACAGAGTTACGTCGGGTTACGAGCTTAATTCATTCTAGAAGGCTGTTTAAGTGCCGATACCAAACGAATTTGTTCCCATAAGGAATAATGTAAATTAGATTAATCCGTTTCAGACCCCCAAAAATACACTTACAAAAGCACTTACAAAAATACACTTACGTAATTGTTCGAGTTGGGAACTGCTCGTATGTCGAGGTACCACTGTATATACGTATTAATGATGTAATTGACTGCCATTTATTCCCTGGTGAAAGGCTCTTGATCCAATGAATAGGAGCTTTGATTCCTCTCCATGGAAAATCCTTGATTACTCCACATTTCCCTAGCACTCTTTGACCTCTACAAGTTTAGTGCCATTCTAGATACTCTATGCATATTTGCAAACAGTTAGTGTTTATTTTCTTAGCTTAACTGATGGTATAAGCATGTTTATTAATTAACGAATGCACATACAGCCTCTCCTCACTTAGTGATGTACAGTGGACCCTCGGTTTTCGTTGAAAATTCTTTCCAGAATGCTGTTTGAGTGCCGTTACCGAACGAATTTGTTCCCATAAGGACAAATGTAAATTAGATTAGTCATTTCAGACCCCCAAAAATACACTTACAAAAGCACGTACGATAATACACTTACATAATTGTTCGAATTTGGGGTGAACGAAAACCGAGGGGGTCCACTGTACTTGTTTACGGACAACTTGGACTTACGATGGGCTCTCTGACCAGTATGCATACCTAAATAATGTATATTAGAGCTGATTTCCTCTATTCTGTTTATTACAATATACAGTACCATACTGTATAAACATTTAAAAATATACCAGAAATGTTATAAATGGTGCAAAGGTGACATTAAAACAATATCAAAGATGGTTGACACAAACCCACTACCATTATAGTATGCTCCTCACTTAGTGACAAATTTGTTTACTGATGTGGTCTTAGGAACAGAACTCCATCGTTAAGTGAGGAGAGGCTGTATATCAAACTGTGTGCTACTTAAATGCAATATATAAATCCATTACATGTTTTGCACAGGAGTCGTACCCTGGAGTGTGACCAGCGGGAGTGTGGGGAGGTGACGGTGATGCACTTGAGCTACTTGCGTTATACTCACTACATCATCACTATTAACTTTTATGGACTTGGCGAGAATCAGCAGTGGTATAGTGTCAAGGATGTTATCTTTTATGTGAGTGATCTTGTGTTCAAATTTACTCGTGGATTTTATTCAGAATATTATGATCCATAAGTGTATAGAAGCAGTACATAACTGAACAAAACTGAGAATCTAAGAGTTAACAAACCATGGAACAGGTGGGGTTTGAATCCATTGGGAAGTGAATCTTATGCTAACTTCTCTATGGTATAAAGAAATATATCTAGTTGGATATTGTAGCCAGCTGGTCCAGTGGTTAATGCACTGTCCTGCAGTTTTAGAACTCTCTAACCATGGGTTCTAACCCCACCCATTTCCTGGTTTGTTTGCAACTGTTACATGTATTACGATTTTGTGAGTCCTTTTAGAGTTAGCTGTAATGGTTCATGAGGAGTGCATTGCAGCCAGACAACCATAGAGGCTTAGAAAAATCTAGTTTTCCATACAGATGAGTTGTACAGTGGACCCCCGGTGTTCGTAATTTATTCATTCCAGAATGCTGTTCAAGTGCCATTACCAAACGAATTTGTTCCCATAAGGAATAATGTAAATTAGACTAGTCCTTTTAGACCCCCAAATATACACTTACAAAAGCACTTACATAAATGTTCGAGTTTGGAGCATTACGAAAACCGGGGGTCCACTGTATAAGGGTACAGTACAGTGCGAGAAGACCTGTATTTACTCATTTGTAATTACAGTCATACCTCGGTTAACGATGGCGTCGGATAACGATAAATTCGGTTAGTGATACATTTTTACGTCAAAATATTGACTCCGTTTAAGATGATTGATTCGGTTTACGATATTTGTCCCGGACGCGTCCGCGTGGCGCCCAGCTGTGCGGGCACTCCAGGGAGCGTCAGTGTGCTATTGTTTACAAGCGAGAGCGACCAACACCCACTCCACCCACGCATTCATACCAGTATATTGTCATTATTCCACTGTTTTTAGTGCTTGCAACTGCTAAATAAGCTACCATGGGTCCAAAGAAAGCTCCTAGTGCCAAGCCTGTGGTAAAGAGGCTCAGAAATACAGTATAACTGAAGAAGGAGATAATATAAAAATATGAAAGTGTAGTGCGTATCACTGAGCTGGCCAGGCTGTATGGTAAAGCCTATTCTACCATCGCTACTATTGTGGCCAAGGGAATTACACGTAAAATCAAGGAAGCTGTTGTTGCGAAAGGTGCATATGTGATCACCAAACAGAGATCGCAAGTGCTGGAAGATGGGGAAAATTTGTTGTGGGTGTGGATCAACGAGAAACAGTTAGCAGGAGATAGTGTTTCGCAGGCAATAATATGTGAAAAAGCAAGGCAGTTGCATGAAGATCTCGTTAAGAAAATGCCTGCAACGAGTGCTGAAGTGAGCGAATTTAAAGCCAGCAGAGGCTGGTTTCAAAAATTTAAGAATCGAAGTGGCATACTGTACATAGTGTTGTGAGGCATGGTGAGGCAGCCAGTTGTGACAAAAGTGCGGCTGAAAAATATGTGCCTGAATTCCAGGGGTACATAGAGGCTGAAAAATTCCTCCCCCAACAAGTGTTTAATTGCGATGAAACAGGCCTGTTTTGGAAGAAAATGTCCAACAGGACCTTCATTACTCAGGAGGAAAAGGCACAGCCAGGACACAAGCCTATGAAAGACAAGCTAACTCTGATGCTTTGTGCTAATGCCAGTGGTGATTGCAAAGTGAAGCCTTTACTGGTGTATCATTCTGAAAATCCCCGAGTGTTTGGCAGATGTGGTATCACCAAGTCTAACTTGTGTGTGATGTGGAAGTCTAACAAAAAGGCATGGGTCACAAAGGACATTTTCTTAGAGTGGTTCAATGGTGTGTTTGGCCCCAGTGTGAAGAAATATCTCCAGGAAAATAATTTGCCACTTAAGTGCCTCCTGATAACGGACAATGCTCCTTGTCATCCTCCAAACTTCGTAGAGAAAATTGTGGAGGACTTTAAATTCATCAAAGTGAAGTTCTTGCCCCCTAATACCACTCCTCTCCTCCAGCCCATGGACCAGCAGGTCATTTGCAACTTTAAAAAACTCTACAACAAAGCAATGTTTCAAAAGTGCTTTGATGTGACCACAGACATGAATATAACCTTAAGAGACTTTTGAAAAAATCATTTCCATATCCTGCATTGTGTACACCTTATAGGTAAGGCTTGGGAGGGAGTGACTACCAGGAATTTGAACTCTGCCTGGAGAAAATTGTGGCCAGACTGTGTCCTAGAGAGGGATTTTGAAGGTTTTGGGGCTGAGTCTCAGAACCCTGAGCCTGAGCCTGAGCCTGAGCCTGTTGTGGAAGAAATTGTGGAACTGGGCAAGTCCATGGGGTTGGAGGTGAGTGGTGAGGATGTGGAACAGTTGGTGGAGGAGCACAATGAAGAGCTAACCACTGAAGATCTGCAAGAGCTTCAACAGCAACTGCAACAAGAGACCACAAGTCAGGACAATGGTTCAGAGGAAGAGGAGGTGGAACAGAGATGGAAGAAGGTGCCTTCTTCAGTGATTAAGGAGATTTGTGGAATGTGGAGCAGGGTGCAAGGCTTTATGGATGAATATCACCCTAACCATGCTGTTGCAGGCCGTGCTGGCAACCTGTACAATGACACAGTGGTGTCTCATTTTAGGGATGTGTTAAAGAATCGCCAGACACAGAGCTCCCTGGACAGATTTTTGGTTAGAGAGGGGTCCAGTGACTCTCAACCTGGTCCTAGTGGCATTAAAAGAAAAAGGCCAGTAACCCCAGAAAAGAACTTGCCACCTGCAGTGTTGGAAGGATTCCCCTTCCAAACACTAGCATACTACACTCCATCCTTTTCCCTCCTCCCGTCCTCCACACATCAACAGCTCTTCAATAAATGTAAGTGACATGTTATTGTACTATATTTACATGTATTTCTTTAATGTTCATTAAATTGTGTATTATTTAATGTCAAAAAGTTCTAAAAAATATTTTATTTTACTATTTTTGGAAGTCTGGAATGGATTAATTTTATTTCCATTATTTCTTATGGGGAAAATTGATTCGGATAACGATTGATTCGGTTACAGATACGCCCTCTCTGACGGATTAATATTGTTAACCGAGGTATGATTGTATTGTGCCCATTTATAATTACCTACTTATTTAAGTTTGAAAGGGAGACAGGGCTCGGTTTCTTGTTGTGTCTTGTAATTTTTGAGTTACTGACTGATGTGACCTGTGACAGCTTCATAATGCACATTTTTGTACTTGGATTTATTTACTTTTTTCTGGTTCTAAATTACCTTGGCCTTGCTTTGGCACCTGTTTTGACCCATAAAATCCCATGAAAAGCAGCCAATATTTGTATGACCTGTGGCTTATATACACTGTGGCATAGCAGCTGTACAACCTTGATTATTTTCTTTTAAATTATACCTTTCATACCACAGTCTTGTAATTTCTACATTCCTTATTTTCTGTTCTACTTATCACTTATTGAGCTTCAGTGATTTCTATCTCCTTGCTGCTGTATTTTAAAACCAGCTGATCTATAACTCATACAGGCTTTTATTTTTCATACACTGGTTGTCTCCCACTGGGGCAGGGAGACCCAAAAATGACACGCTTTCACCATCATTCACACTATCACTGTTTTGCCAGATGCACGTGGATCCAACAGTTAAGATCTCCCTCCAAACAGTAAATATCCCCTCTTTTAGAGTGTAGGCACTGTGCTTCCCACCTCCAGGACTCAAGTCCAGCTAACTGTTTTCCCTGAATCCCTTAACAAAATGTTACACTGCTCACACGCAAGTACAGTATTGGAACTACTATACTCTTGATTTAGACAACTAGGTGAGTACAAATAGGAAGAGAGTCTGTCTTGAGTTCAGCAGATGGAGGATCAAGCCTCCACCACTTCTGGTGCTGAATGACCCAAATGGGTTTAGCATTTAATGTGAATTAGAAAAAATTATACATACTCTTGATACATTATCTTTGTTGGCATCATTGACAAACTTCTTCCTTTTCACAGGTACTGGTCAAAGGCTCTTTAACCAAGGAATTGGAGCTACTCTCCCCTTCCTTGGATCAAATGTGATACCTTTTATTTCCCAGGTGGTGTATGATGTGTTTGAGTAAGTGCTTCTCTGTGAATATGATGACGATAAATCACAGAATGGATGACCTTTGAACCAATGGCGAGTGACTCATAAAACTTAAGATTCAAACCCCACCTGTTCTGTGGTTTGTTTGCAATCGTGTTATTATTTCACGAGTCATGATGATAATACATATTGCCTCTTTGTCCACAGTTTAAGACTTACAACCCAGCATTCACCAAGCTGGAGGTCTGGTTTCGTTTTACCTTCCTGCTTCTCACATTTGCTGTGGCAGTAAGTAACCTTAGTCTACATCACTTCTAATAATAATAATAATAATAATAATAATAATAATAATAATAATAATAATAATAATTTCTAGGTAGTAGGTTGGTAGACAGCAACCGCCCAGGGAGGTACTACCGTCCTGCCAAGTGAGTGTAAAACGAAAGCCTGTATTTGTTTTACATGATGGTAGGATTGCTGGTGTCTTTTTTCTGTCTCATAAACATGCAAGATTTCAGGTATGTCTTGTTACTTCTACTTACACTTAGGTCACACTACATATTCATGTACAAGCATATGTATATACACACACCCCTCTGGGTTTTCTTCTATTTTCTTACTAGTTCTTATTCTTATTTCCTCTTATCTCCATGGGGAAGTGGAACAGAATTCTTCCTCCGTAAGCCATGTGTGTCGTAAGAGGCGACTAAAATGCCGGGTGCAAGGGGCTAGTAACCCCTTCTCCTGTATATATTACTAAATGTAAAAGGAGAAACTTTCGTTTTTTCTTTTGGGCCACCCTGCTTCGGTGGGAAACGGCCGACGTGTTGAAAGAAGAAAGAATAATAATAATATTTTCTTTCTTTTTGGGTCACCCTGCCTCGGTGGGAGACGGCCAACTTGTTGAAAAAAAAAATAATAATAATAAACTTTATTTCTACAAGTACATTATACAACTTATACAGACCATAGCTGTCATCAGTGACATACTACAGTGGTACCCCGACTTACGATGGTCCCCAAACTCACCCTTTTATGTAAGTTTATTTTTTTAAATGCTTTTGTAAGTGTAATTTTGGGGGTCTAAACGGACTAGTCTATTTTACATCATTCCTTATGGGGATAAATTCGTTTGGTAATGGCACTTGAACAGCATTCTGGTATGAAAAAATATCGTAAGTCGGGGTACCACTGTATTTAGAAAGCCCCTGGTTATGCAGAGCATTTTGGGTAACTTAAGTTAATTTTGTCCCCAGGATGCAACACACATAAGTCGGCTAACACCCAGGTACCTACTTATTGCTAGGTGAACAGTGACAGCAGGTGTAAGGTGACTAACACTCAGGTACCTACTTACTGCTGGGTGAACAACGACAGCAGGTGTAAAGAAACATGCCCCAATGTTTCCACCTGTACTGGGAATTGAACCATGGACACTCAGTGTGTGAGCTGAGTGCGCTACCAACCCAGCTACGTTAGGTTATACTCTATACTGTAAGGAGAGTGTCGGCATTTTCAGAGTGTAAGGAAGGAGGGTCATTTCTCATTATGCTTGTAAATAACAAAAAAAAAATCAAAATTTCTTTTAAGAAGTTATTGACTGGAGACAGCATTGAGGTAAAAGAATAATGGCATTCACTATAATTATTTTTGTAGTCCTTTAGTCCTCTTATTTCCTTTAAGAGGGCAGGATTGATGTCTGTGAATATATCTTGGTTAAAAGACCACATCTACGTTGATTGGTAGTGCACTCAGCTCACAAACTGAGGTCCGGGGGTCGATCCCCAGTACGGGTGGAAGCATTAGGATGTGTTTCTTTAAGATGCCTTCTGTCCATGTTTACCTATCAGTGAAACAGGTACCTGGGTGTTAGTTGACTGATATGGGTCGCATCCTGGGGCAGAACTGACCTTATTTGCGGGAAATGTTCTGCATAACAAGGGACTTTCTATATAGTAGTATGTCATCAATGTCAGCTAGGCCTGTATACCTTGTACATGTACTTATAGAAATCAAGATTATACAGTGGACCCCCGGTGTTCGTCCTGCTCCAAACTCGCTCTTTTATGTAAGTGTATTTTTTTAAATGCTTTTGTAAGTGTATTTTTGGGGGTCTAAAAGGACTAGTCTACTTTACATTATTCCTTATGGGGATAAATTCGTTTGGTAATGGCACTTGAACAGCATTCTGGAACGAAAAAATCACGAAAACCGGGGGTCCACTGTAATTATTATTACACATGGCTTATAGAGAAAGAATTCTGTTCCACTTCCCCATGGAGAAAATTCATAGGTATAAGTTAAAAAAAGGAAATTCAGCTTGTTAGCTGGTACCTCTCCAGTGTATACAGTAGTTACTTAAACAAAGGAGATTATAAATTATTACAAATCTTTAAATATACAAATACAGTTGTACCTCGAGTTACAAGCTTAATTCGTTCCAGACGGCTATTCAAGTGCCGATACCGAAGGAATTTTTCCCATAAGAAATAATGAAAATTAGATTAATCCATTTCAGACCCCCAAAAATACACTTACGAAAGCACCTACAAAAATACACTTACTGTACATAATTGTTCGAGTTGGGAGCTGCTCGTAAGTAGAGGTACCACTGTACGTATTATGATCAAGACCTTGACTTCATTGTATTATTATTATTATTATTGTTACTATTATTATTATGATCGTTATTATTATATTCATAGTGGGGAGCAGTATACTGGTCATTGTCATACAGTGTCAGGGGGACTGGTAGGCCATCAGATTCAGTGTCTTAAATACTGAGTCAGCTCCTCACCAGCATAAAAGGAGTCTCTGGTGAGGAGACTTCATTGCATACATTTCATGTAAGATATATAAGAACCCTACTTAGAAAGTTGGTGTATTTAATAAAAAGAGTATGTGCCATTTGGCCACATTTTGCACATATTCTAACTCTATGTGTGATCTTTGATTAACCATTGTGGATAAAAACAGTGGAGATTGAAACTTCACAGCAGACAAATTTGTAAGCCTTGTAAAAATTTATAAGCCTTATATAAATTTGTAAGTCTCACATAAATTTGTATACCTTGTATAAGCTTATAAGCCTTTTATAAATTTGTACGCCTTGTATAAATTTTAGCATATCATTTGAAGATATGACTGCAATTTTCATTATAAATATATTTTATGATTTATGTTTTATTTGTAGCTATTGTAACTGTACATTCTGCTGTATTTGATCACCTTTTGATCTTCCAACCTGTCTTCCACTGACACATTTTCAGAAACTTGCATTTTAACCCTTACAGGGTCGGAACCCCTGAGCTATAACTTGCTCTCAGGGTTGGAGAATTTAAAAAAAATGATTTTTTTATGAAATGATAGAGAATCTTTTCCGAAGGTAATGAAGCCAAGAGTATGAAATTTGATGGTGAACTCACGGAATTATGCTCTCGCAAAGTTAGTGGTCTTGACGATAAATAACAAAAAAAGGCACAATACCGTGACTGGAACAACACACAAATAACCTGCACATAGAAGAGAGGAGCTTATGACGATGTTTCAGTCTGAGTCGGACTGATTTGGCGTCATAAGCTCCTCTCTTCTATGTGCGGGTTATTTGTGTCTTGGCGATATTTACGCATTGGGGATTTCGCCCACTTTGAGCCCTATTTTCTGCCAATTCCATTCTTCCAGTTGACCAAACTCATAGCTTTTTGCTAGTATTCCCTCTATTCTATCGATTGAGTACAAGATATGCCCATTTACTTATTTCAGCTACCCAATAAAGTGATCAGAAATTGATAATTTGACCAAGCTCACACAAAATTAAAAAATTGCCAGTTTCAAAATAGAGTCCAGAATAAACATTGTAGACATTCCTGGCATTGTAGACATTCTTCCATTCTATCAAATGAGACCAAGAAACCGAGAATACAACCATAAAAACCATATGAAAATATACTGCAAAATTGGTGTTTTGTACCAGTAATGGTGTTGCAGTGAGCTGAGCTTATGGTATTGTACTATGGGACTGACCTGCACTTCAAAGCCGTAGTACAACGGGACCCACCATGAAAGGGTTAAGGTGTGCAAATAATAACATAAATTGTCATAATTGAACAGTAAGGAAAGAACAATGAAGGATCTCTGCTACTGGACCATGTATTAAGTATTGTACTGGGAAAGTAAACAGACTGGGCACATGCATTTTCAGCTCAAAGTTTATGGACAGTAGACCAGCTATGATTTCCACAGGCTTTAATGGGTAATAAAAAAAAATTGAAGTCCTAGTGTTTTTGAGAGTAAATACGTTTAAACATTACTGGATATTTAAAATATGATGTTAATAAGTATTAATGTTCAACAGCTTTACATTTTACATAAGGGTTAATATTTATTTTTATTAACAGTGTTGGCTGGCCCACAGTCTTCGAAAATATGCAGTATATGATTGGTCCATTGAACAGAAATGGATGTCTGTGCTTCTTCCACTTCTTTTGTTATATAATGGTGAGTAACATCTTAAGGTGGAAATGTAAAAATGATGTGAAATTGAAAAGCATTTGTCAATTGTTAGATTCACTCATAATGTTGCAAATGTCCCTCATTTAATAGGAAGGTCGTGTTCCAAGAACAGACGTCTTGCATGCCATTGATTTAATAGAGAAAGATTCTGCATTAACCATATTTTTGTAGAGAAGGGAAGCTAGAATAAATGCATAAGTGTGTTGAAGATACTATTGAAATTGAATTTTTGTATTCTGTACTGATAAATATAATATCTTTTTACAGACCCGCTGTTTCCCATGACATTCTTAATGGCTTCGTGGGTACCAGCTCTAGTGGACACAATTTTCCAGGTCACATTTTTGTGCGCCCTTCTACTTTTCTGGTTGTGTGTGTACCACGGCCTCCGGCAGGTGGGTGTTTTAGCGCTCCATTAAACATTTCATTCTGAGATGAATATGTCATATTACCATGACTATACCAATTCACAACTCATCCACAATTTACAGAGGAAACTGAGAGGATCCACTTTTTAGTTGTAATTTGATAATGGTTGAAGACAGACTGAAAGATCATCCAAAGTTTCTTCTCCTAATTGTGAGTTAGTTATGAATTTTATTCTGAGCTTTAAACATTAAGATTATTTTCTAACTATAATGCTAAATAAGAATCCTGAACAAAAATATATTCTATTTCATATGCTAACTTTCTCACAAACCTCTGAATATTTCTCA
>WNWK01022904.1:0-31824 GCA_009830355.1 Cherax destructor
CTAAACCTGTACTCTAGAACGCAGGCGGGAAGAACATTATTAATACCATGGAAAATTTCGAGGGCTTGTCCAAACTTGCACACAAAAATCACTCCACGAAAGCAAAAGACTCGGCAGGCGATGTAACATCCCCAATGAAGAGCGGGTGCCACTAGCACGTTGATTGACAACACAAAAAGGGGAGGGGCCCAAGATTGTTCAACTGCCTCCCGCAATCAGGGGATTACCAACAAGCCCCGGTGTCTTCAAGCAGGCATGACAGGCACCTCAAGTGGTACCTGATCAGCCGGGCTTGGCCTTACGTTGGACTGCGGCGGCCAGCAGTAACAGCCTGGTTGATCAGGCTCGGTCCAACAGGAGGCCTGGTCGACCGGGCCTGGGGGACCCGGAATTCTCTCCAGGTAGACTCCGGTCCAGGCCCCTGGTTTTCGTCCTTGTTCCGGTAACCCATTTTACCCAGAATGGCTTGTATTTTCAGAGGGGGGGAGGAGGGCTGCTGTAAGGGATGGAAAGGGGGAGAGGTAGGATGGGGGAGAAGGATAGGGGGAGGTGGAGGGAGGAGGGCGGGGGAGAAGAATATGAGGTGGGAGGGGGACAGTGGCGGGGAGGGATTAGGGAGACAAGGGATAGGGAGAAGGGATAGGAGTGGGAGAGGTGGGGGGTGAGAGAGGGGGCGGAGAAAGGAAGAGGGGGAAGGTGAGAATGAAGAGAGAGGGAGAGAAAGAGAGGAGTGATAGAAGGACAATGGGAGGTAAGATGGAGGGGAGAGGGAGGGAGGGGGGACAGAGTGAGGGTGAGGGAGAGTGTGAGGAGGAAGGGGGCTTATGTATTTTCAGTGAGTGGGTGTGAGGGAAGGTGGGGGGAGGGGGGAGGGGAAGAGGGTGGTAGAAATACCGGGGGGGAGGCAAGTTTAGAAGACTCAGGGGGTAGGGAGAAAGGGAAAGGGTTGAGGGAGATGGGGAGGAGAAGATTGGGGGATACAAGGAGAGAGGGGGGAGTAACGCTGGTTACGCACGGGGGAAGAGGAGGGAGAGAGGTGGAGAAGACCGGGTGCTGGGAGAGGGGAAAGGGTGGGGGAGGGGGGGGATGGGGGAGGAGAAGGAAGATGGATTTAAGGTCGGGAGGAAGAGAGAGGGGGAGGGAGGGAGGGGGGAGAGAGAGAGAGAGAGAGAGGGTGAGGAGGAAGTGAGGGGGGAGGAGGAAGGGGGATAGAGGATAGAGAGAGAGGGGAGAGAGAGAGAGGAAGGATAGAGGAGGGAGAGGGGGGAGAGGAGAGGGGAGAGAGAGAGAGGAGAAGGAGAGATAGAGAGGGGAGAGAGAGGAGAGGGGGAGAGAGAGGAGAGGGAGAGATAGAAAAGAGGGAGAGAGGAGAGGAAGAGAGGGAGAGAGAGGAAAATGGAGAGAAAAAGTGTGGTTTGTTGATGTGAGTGTAAGAGGAGGGGAGAGGGACGGAGGTTGATAAGTGGTGGTGTGAGGGAGTGGGAGGGCAAGTAAGAAGGGAGGGAGGAGAGATAGAAAGTGGGAGAGAGAGAGAGAGAGAGAGAGAGAGAGAGAGAGAGAGAGAGAGAGAGAGAGAGAGAGAGAGAGAGAGAGAGAGAAAGGTGGGAGATAGAACGAGGGGAGACAGAGATGCAAAGAGATAGAGATAGAGAGAGAGAGATGAGAGTAAAGAGGGAGTGGGGAGGGGAAGGGGTTTTAGTGGTCAGTTTCCATAGGCCTTGCTGTTCATGTATGTGTGGCATACTCACACTCGTGTGTGCTTTGGTGCACTTGTCCTCGCTATCTTGATTTAAATAAAATATTTCACGCTGTCTGACTTGTTGGGTTATCCTAGGTTCTCTAAACGTATGCTGCTGTGATAACCTATCACTGTACTCGTGTATACCTGAATAACTTTACTTACTTAATGAATAAACTATGTTAGTATATTTTACTGATCTTAGCGCCTGCGCACTGACTCATGTGCCTAGTGGCCCTACTTAAAACTCCCCAGTTCCTCCTCTACTAAGAGTTAAGTGCTCTAGGTATGATAGTCAGCTGTCCAGAGCAGGGATAATGACATTCAGCTATCAGTAATTCAGGGCCAGACTCATCTCCCCCATACAACCACAAAAATACTCTGTACTTTACTCTGGCAGAAGCTGTCGTCTGGCTCCCCATGCGCGATGCTTCACGATGCACGATGCTTCACGATTTGGCTCCTGCTTCCTCTTCTGTTTCTTTGTCACTATATTCCCTGTATACACTGCACACTAACTCGTCTATCCTTATCTCATTAACTGCCTGGCTTGGGTCGCACTTATTCTGGATTGAATTTTGGTATTGGGATGTGGCAAATACTACCTCACCCTCACTAGCCTACGGCCTTCCCTCTCCGTGGCACTGATTTCAATTTATTTTATGTAACCTGTGACCTTCACCTCCTTTTTCTGATTGGGGTCAGGTCATGTATCACTTCTCGGGTTGTTCACTGACACTGTCAACTTCCGGCAATCCTGGTAATGGCTTTGGTGAGCAAGAAAACTACTAAACATTCGCGAGCGCAAACGATCCTGTTACTCCCACGTGTGTATGTATGTGTACTCACCTATTTGTACTCACCTATTTGTGGTTGCAGGAGTCGATTATAGCTCCTGGCCCCGCCTCTTCACTGATTGCTACAAGGTCCCTCTTTGCTCCATGAGCTTTATCAAACATCGTCTTAAACTATGTATGGTTCCTGCCTCCACTACGTCGCTTTCTAGGCTATTCCACTTCCTGACAACTCTATGACTGAAGAAATACTTCCTAACATCCCTTTGACTCATAGGAGTCTTCAACTTCCAAGGACCCCTTGTTTCTGTGTCCCCTCTCTGGAACATCTTGTCTCTGTCCACCTTATCTATTCCTCGCAGTATTTTATATGTCGTTATCATGTCTCCCTAACCCTCCTGTCCTCTAGTGTCGTCAGGCCGATTTCCCTTAACCTTTCTTCGTGAGGACAATTCTCTTAGCTCTGGGACTAGTCTTGTTGCAAACACTTGCACTTTCTCTAATTTCTTGACGTGCTTGACCGTGTGTGTGTGTGTGTGTGTGTGTGCACAAGTGGGGGGGGGAGTTGTAAGGGGTAGAGAGATGGGGAGAGGGAGGGAGGGAAAAAGAGAGAGTGATGAAGGGGTGAGAAAGAGTGGGAAGGGGGCTAGATGGAGAGAATGGGTGGAAGGGAGGGAGGGAGTAAGGAAAAGAGAAGGGAATGGGGGAAGGGAGGGAGAGGAAGAGAAAAGGAGAGGGAAAGAGAAAGAGAGAGAGAGAGAGAGAGAGAGAGAGAGAGAGAGAGAGAGAGAGAGAGAGAGAGAGAGAGAGAGAGAGAGAGAGAGAGAGAGAGAGAGAGAGAGATGGAGAGAGAGAGAGAGAGAGAGAGAGAGAGAGAGAGAGAGAGAGAGAGAGAGAGAGAGAGAGAGAGAGAGAGGAGAGAGAGAGAGGGAAGTGTAGGGAAACGAGTGTGTGTCCTTGTGTGTGTGTCTGTTTATCTGTCCACCTGGTCAGGTCACTTCCACTTAATTAAGGAATTAGTCGGCTACTGACCTGGTAGTACAAGCAGTCAGGTCCAAACTCACACCCATCCACACCCACCCATGTATTTATCTAACCTATCTTTAAAACTACAAAACGTCTTAGCATTTATGACGGTACTCGGGAGTTTGTTCCACTCATCCACAACTCTATTACCAAACCAGTGCTTTCCTATATCCTTCCTGAATCTGAACTTTTCCAACTTGAAACCATTGCCGCGAGTCCTGTCTTGGCTGGATATTTCAGCCTCAGTCGATTCATCTCAGTATTTTATATGTTGTTATCATGTCGTCCCTGTCCCTCTTTTCCTCCAGTGTCATATGGTCAATTTCCCTTAACCTCTCCTCGTACGACAAGCCCCTTAGGTATGAGATTAGTCTCGTTGCAAACCTTTGCTCTTTCTCTAATTTCCTGATAAGCTTGCCCAGGTGTGGGTTCCAAATTGGTGTTGCATACTCCAATATAGGCCTGATGTATGTGGTGAACAGTGTCCTGAACAACTCCTTACTGAGATGTGGGAAATCTATTCTTAGGTTTGATAGTTGCCCATATGCTGCAGCATTTATCAAGATATATGTTCGGTATTATATTCACTCCAAGATCCTTTTCCTTGAGTGAGGTTTGTAGTTTTTGGCCCCTAGACTGAATTCTGTCTGCAGTCTTCTTTGCCCTTCCCTATCTTCATGACTTTGCACTTGGCAGGGTTGAACTCCAGGAGCCATTTGCTAGACTAGGACCATATCCTGTCCAGATCTCTTTGTAGGCCTGCCTGGTCCTCCTCTAATTGAATTCTCATTAACTTCATTTTGAGTCTATTCTTTCCGTCATGTCATTTACATATACCAGAAACAGCACCGGTCCTAGAACTGACCCATGTGGAATCCCGCCCATTACAGACGCCTATTCCACCACTTCATCATGCACCATGATTCGTTGCCTTCCTGTCAATTATTCTCTGATTTATTGCAGTGCCTTCCTGTTATACGTGCCTGGTTCTCCAGCTTTTGCACTAATCTCTTGTGTGGAACTGTGTCAAAAGCCTTTTTACATTATAAGAAAATGCAGTCTACCCACCCCTCTTTCTCTTGTCTTACTGCTGTCACCTTGTCATAGAACTCCAGGAGGTTTGTGACACAGGATGTCCTGTCCCTGAATTCATGCTGGTTGTGTCAGATAAGCTCATTCCTTTTTAGGTGTTCCTCCACTCTTCTGATAATCTTCTCCATGACGTTGCATACTATGCATGTCATTGATACTGGTCTGTAGTTCAATGTTGCATATCTGTCTCCTTTTTTAAAACAACTCAAGAAATCGTAGTGACACTACTGCAAACAATCCATGCCACAAGTGAGTCTTGAACCCGCAGTCAGAGAGTCATAGAACTCCACACAGACGCATTATCCACTGGTCCAGCTGGCTACAATAAGATTCTTCCAACTAGGTATATTTATACACCATAGGAAGTTAGCACAGGCACTACTGTGACCACACACACACATCAGTCACAGTCACAGCAGTCACGCGTTTTGAGCTCCGCTAAATTGGGTCGTATTGGGTGGTCCTAGGGGGAATCCGAGTGCAACAAACAGGCGTGGGCATAGGCTAAAGTGTCATACTCATTTAAAACCAAAAAGCAGGGAAATACGAGTGATCCCAGAGGAAAAAACAGAGTAAATAGTGGAAAGTGCCAGTGAGGGGAGACGTTGATAGGCCTAACAGCGGTTGCCACACAACAGGAGGTCGAGAATTTATCGAGTGAACTATAATGCAGTGGGGAGCATATCTACTGGAGGCACCCAAGTAAGGGAGATAAGTGCAAGGCAAGCAGTGAACAATACAGTGTTTGCATAAAGTTAGCCCAATAGAAGAGAAACGAAGAGGTACAGTACCCAGCAGGGTGCCACACCAGGAGAATACCGACAATTCAGACCCAGCAGACATCGAATGTAATGTACAAAATCCTAGTTGTGGTTTGCAGGTTTCTAGCCCTGAGTTGCTGAAGCTGTGGGACAAATCCCTTCTCGGAGGAGCTGAATAAATAAGTACAGTTCATAGGTCGGAAGACAAGTCAGGGCGCAGGGCTACCAACCAAATGTACCCACGTGTATGCACGCCACACACACATACACTTGAAGTAGTCAGGATACAGAAGTAGTATACCATACAATTGTTAGTGTAGTAGCAACAATATTATTACCAGTTTATAAGTAGCAACTTTTAGTAGCAGTGCTTAGTAGGATTAAGAATTAGTTTTAGAATAGGTAGACACTGTGGAAGAGGTGCCAAGACGCACACACACTTGAAATAGTCGGGGTGTAGTAGACCATACAGCTGTTCTTGTATTAGCAATTATATTTTTTATCAGTTATATAGGAATTAGTATTCTTTTTAGTTTTTGTAGCTAAGTAAGGTAGGAAGAAAATTCAAAGACGTGGGAGGAGCGCAGGCGCGGTGAGTCAGAGGTAAACAAACACACGCACACACACAGTGAGGACAGGCGCACACACACACACGTACACACACACACTCAGTTAGACCTAGCATCCTGTCAGTAACCCACTAACCATTTCCCTCCATACCCCATAATCCTCCCACGCACACACACACACACACACACACACACACACGCTCACACACACGCACACACTCTCACTCTATACCCTCTGTACCCTAGCTTAGTAGCACTATCCGGTTATAGAACTAATACTAGCAAAATCCCGCCCCCGCTCTCTCCCTCCCTTTCTCCCTCACACGTGCACCCTCCCTCTCTCCCTCTTCCTCTCTATACCTACCCTTCTCCCTCACACACACACACCCTCCCCCCTCTCTCTCCCTACCCCTCTCTATACCTCCCTCTCCCCCTCTCTATACCTCTATACCTCCCTCTCCCCCATCTCCCCCTCCCTCTCCCTCCCTCTCCCTCCCTACCTCTCTAGTACTAGCAAAATTCTAACTTAATATTTAGGAGAGTAGTCCAAACTTTCTGAAAACCTATCCCCCCCCGCTCTCTCCCTCCCTTTCTCCCTCAAACACCCCCCCCTCTCCCTCTCTATACCCCCCTCTCCCCCTATCTCCCTCCCCTTCTCCCTCACACAAACCCTCCCCATCTCTCCCTCCCCTCTCTATACCTACCTCTCCCCTCTCTATACCTCCCTCTCCCCTCTCTATACCTCTATACCCTCCCTCTCCCCCATCTCCCCCTCCATATCCCTCCCTCTCCCTCTCCCCACCTCTCCTATCCCTCTCCCTCTCCCTACCTCTCTCTCTCACTTCCCTCTCCCTCCCTCTCTTTTCCCACCCCCTCTTCCTCCCTCTCCCTCTATCTTCTACCTCCCTCTCTCTCCCTCTACCTATCTCTCTTCCTACCTCTCTACCTCCCTCTCTACCTCCCTCTCTCCCCCTCCCTATCGCTCTCTTTCTCTCTCCCTATATCCACCCTCTTCTACATTTCCTCAAAGCTATCTCTCTCCCCTCACCCCCATTCCTATCCTTTCTCCGTTTCTCCTCACCCTTCCCTACCCCTCTTCTTTCTCCTTCTCCTGACACCTCAATACATCCACAAGGGACTCAGTGGGAAGATGGGGGCTCAGAGGACGTCAACAAGGAGGAAGAGGCCGATCAGGGAGGCCACAATGGGAGGAGGAACTCTAGAAGGGAGAAGGAATGGGAGAGGAAGATATTGTGATCACCGAGGAGCTCAATGAAAGGGAAAAGGAATGGGAGAGGAAGCTATTGGTGATCAGCGAGGAAATGGAGAAGAGGATAGCAGGAGAGTAGAAAATGGGTAATGCAAGCCAAAAAGCAGAAGCCAAGATTCAGACCCTAGAAGTGAAGCTGCAGGGACTGACACAGAATAGAGACAATAGTACCTGGCAGGAAACGACGCTTGGAGCTTGTGCACCAGGCACAGCCAAAGGGAATGAGGAGAAAGGAAGAGAACTCTGTATGCACAGGCACTGGCAGACACACATGGGGCCTGAAGCAAGATGAGCAGGATAACAACACCGAGAGGGATATAGAAGAAACAGCCAGGGTCAAGAAGAGCACCACAGGAACAACGAATGTGAGCACAGAAACAACACATGAGGGGTAGACAAAGCAGCAGACACGCTAAACACGGAGACCCCAACAACACACTGCAGCGGACAGGGACGTATGAGCAGACCGGACACACAAAGGAACACGGGAATATGTCCATGACAGCACCGGGAGGCTAATGCACCCTTGACAAGGCAATGGGAGACACAGTGGGAGGAGGAAAGGAGAAGTCGATCTTTATCTATGGCTAAAGGAAGTCGAAGGGACACCCACGACAGAAGGAAACAGGAGGAGAAAGAAAAGATCGATGGTATCATGCTAGCAATAGGGGGAGACTCATCCCAGTGACAAATTTTCGGAGAATCGGGTGGTACACAAAGGAAGAAATCGACCCTCAAGGTAATATTCAAGGCAGAATCAGCCCGCACCATGATCCTGCAAGAAAGCTCGGCTGAGGATGAACCAGGGGTTCCGGAATGTATACCTAGATCGGGACAGAACGCAGGAAGAAAGGGAGGCCCGGAGGGAGAAGATAAGAAGGAGAAGAGAGGAGGGAGGGAGACAGCGAGATACGGAGGACACCAAGACCAAACAGGACAAACACACACACTGGAAGTACCCTCAGCAGGCCTCAAATCACAAACAACCCACGACAACCATACATTCTAGCACCACACCCACTTATCAGGCCCCTGTCTCCACCCTAGCAAACGAAAACCCACCGTCAAAGTTACCCCCCACCCCCACTTCAAACTGCACCCCACCAGCCCATACCCCAACCATAAAATCCCCCACCCATGCTGCAACCCCAGCGGGCACCCTGCCCACACCCCCAACCCACCAAGATCTCCCCAGGGCCACAGTATTGGAAACAGGTGAAGGTTTGGTACACAAACGCGGATGGAATTACGAATAAGTATGAAGAGTGTAATGAAAGAATAGATGAGGCATCCCCAGACATCATAGCAGTCACAGAAACTAAACTAAATGAGACAGTAACAGATGCGATCTTCCCACAGGGATATCAGATCCTGAGGAAAGATAGGAGGAGCAAGGGGGAGGAGGGGTCGCACTGCTTGTAAGGCACGTTGGAGATTCGAGGAAATGGTAGGAATGGAGGTGGGTAGAGAACGGGACTTCATAGTAGGTACCATCCAGTCTGGGGAGCATAAGATAGTCATTGCACGATGTATAACCCACCACAGAACTGCAGGAGGCCAGGAGAAGAATACGATGAGAACAACAGAGCGATGGTGGACACCCTGGCGGAGGTGGCAAGAAAGGCACACATGAGCAGAGCGAAGCTACTGTAGGTCATGGGAGATTTCAACCACAGGGAGATCGACTGGGAGAACCATGAACCACGTGGGGGTCCAGAAACTTGGAGAGCCAAGATGATGGACGTGGTACTGGAAAACCTGATGCACCAACATGTCAGGGACACGACCAGAGAGAGAGGAGAAGATGAACCAGCAAGACTGGACCTTGTATTCACCCTGAACAGCTCAGATATTGAAGACATAACGCACGAGAGCCCCCTGGGAGCCAGTGATAATATGGTGCTTAGCTTTGAGTACATTGTAGAGCTACAGGTGGAGAGGGAAAACAGTACTGATAGAGACAAACCATACTTTAAAAGAGGAAACTACACGGGCATGAGGAATTTCCTGCAGGACGTTCAGTGGGAAGGGGAAATGGAAGGACTGACAATAAATGAAATGATGGAATACGTAGGGGCAAAGTGCAAGGAGGCAGAGGAACGGTTTATACCCAGAGGCAAAGGATTAAATGGGAAGGCCAGAAAGAGCCCCTGGTTTACCCAAAGGTGCAGGGAGGCAAAGACTCAGAGTATCAGAGAATGGAAACGGTACAGAAGGCAAAGAACCCAGGTAAACAGAGAGATTAGTAGAAGAGCTAGAAACGAGTATGCACAAGTACGGAGGGAGGCCCAGAAACAGTACGAAAATGACATAGCATCGAAAGTTAAGTCCGACCCAAACCGAAACTGATGTACAGTCACATCAGAAGGAAGACAACAGTCAAGGACCAGGTGATAAGGCTGAGGAGAGAAGATGGGGAACTCACAAGTAATGATCAAGAGGTATGTGAGGAGCTCAACTTGAGGTTTAAGGAAGTATTCACAATGGAGGAAGGAAGGCAGCTGGGTAGACAGGACGGGGTTCGTCACCAACAAGGGATGTACCAAGTGCTAGAGGGCATACACACAACTGAGGAGGAAGTGAAGCAGTTACTCAGTGACCTCGATACCTCAAAGGCGATGGGTCCGGACAATATCTCCCGTGGGTTCTTCGGGAAGGAGCTAAGGTACTGAGTGTGCCACTTACCATAATATTCAACACATCCCTTGAAACTGGGCAGCTACCTGAGGTATGGAAGAGGCCAACGTAGTCCCCATTTTTAAAAAAAGGAGACAGAAAAGAGGCACTAAACTATAGACCGGTGTCACTTACATGTATAGTGTGCAAAGTCCTGTAGAAAATCATCAGGAAAAGAATGGTGGAACACCTCGAGCTGAACAGGATAATAAACACCAGACAGCACGGATTCCGGGAAGGCAAATCCTGTGTAACAAACCTCCTAGAGTTCTATGATAAAGTAACAGAGGTAAGGCAGGAGAGAGAAGGGTGGGTTGATTGCATTTTCTTGGACTGCAGGAAGGCCTTCGACACAGTTCCTCACATGAGATTAGTAAAGAAGTTGGAAGAACAAGCATGTATAACAGGAAGGGCACTGGAATGGATCAGGGAGTACCTCACAGGGAGGTAACAACGGGTCATGGTGAGTGGTGAGGTATCACAGTGGGCGCATGTGACGAGCGGGGTACCGCAGGGGTCAGTCCTAGGACCAGTGTTATTCCTGGTATATGTAAATGACATGACGGATGGGATAGACTCAGAAGTGTCTCTATTCGCGGATGATGTGAAAATAATGAGGAGAATCACATCGGAAGAGGACCAGGCAGGGCTGCAAACAGACCTGGACAAGCTCGACATCTGGTCTAGCAATTGGCTTCTCGAATTCAATCCCTCCAAATGCAAAGTCATGAGGATCGGAGAAGGGCAAAGAAGACCGCTGACAGAACGACATACAAAATACTGCGGGGAATTGACAAGGTAGATAGTGACAGGTTGTTTCAGAGAGGGAACACAGAAACAAGGGGACACAACTGGAAGCTGAAGACTCAGATGAGTCAAAGGGATGTCAGGAAACATTTCTTCAGCCACAGAGTAGTCAGGAAGTGGAATGGACTAGAGAAAGATATAGTGGAGGCAGGAACCATACATAGTTTTAAGACAAGGTATGATAAAGCTCATGGAGCAGGGAGAGCAGAGACCCAGTAGCAGACAGCGAAGAGGCGGGGCCAGGAGCTGAGTCTCGACCCCTGCAACCACAATTAGGTGAGTACAATTAGGTGAGTACAGAGTACAAGCTAGGCGGACAAAGGCTACAAACCTCGGCAAAGGAGAAAGACCTTGGAGTGAGTATAACGCCAAGCACGTCTCCGGAGGCACACATCAACCAGATAACTGCGGCAGCATATGGGCGACTGGCAAACCTAAGATTAGCGTTCCGTTACCTTAACAAGGAATCGTTCAAGACACTGTATACCGTGTACGTCAGGCCCATACTAGAATATGCAGCACCAGTCTGGAACCCACACCTGGTCAAGCACGTAAAGAAACTAGAGAAAGTGCAAAGGTTTGCGACAAGGTTAGTTCCACAACTCAGGGGTCTGTCTTATGAAGAAAGGTTGAGGGAAATAGGACTAACAACACTGGAGGAAAGAAGGGTCAGAGGAGACATGATAACGACATACAAAATACTGCGGGGAATTGACAAGGTAGACAGTGACAGGATGTTCCAGAGAGGGAACACAGAAACAAGGGGACACAACTGGAAGCTGAAGACTCAGATGAGTCAAAGGGATGTTAGGAAGCATTTCTTCAGCCACAAAGAAGTCAGGAAGTGGAATAGTCTAGAGAAAGATATAGTGGAGGCAGGAACCATACATAGTTTTAAGACAAGGTATGATAAAGCTCATGGAGCAGGGAGAGCAGAGACCCAGTAGCAGACAGAGAAGAGGCGGGGCCAGGAGCTGAGTCTCGACCCCTGCAACCACAATTAGGTGAGTACAATTAGGTGAGTACACACACACACACACACTGTGGTCACAGTGGTGCCTAGGCCAGCTAGCCCAGTGGATAATGCGTTGATCTGGAGTTTTACGACTCTCTGACCGCAGGTTCAAGCCCAACCCATGGTATGGTTTGTTTCCCTTTTTAAAAAATTAGGAATACATTTGTTGTCTTTCATACCTCAGGTAGTTGGCCTGTTTCGATAGATGAGTTGAAGATTGTTGTTAGTGTACACAGAGAGCCTCTGCTTTCTATCTCAGAACCCACAGAGAGATGTTATCTGGCCCCATCGCCTTTGAGGTATCTGGTTCGCTTAGCAGCCTCTTCACCTCCTCTTCGGTTGTGTGTGTTTTGCGTCCAGCACTTGATGGTGTACCCCGCCACTTGGTGTTTCTGGAGTCCTTTCTGTCTCTGCTGTGAATACTTCTTTAAATCTCATGTTAAGCTACTCATATACTTCTTGTTCATTTCTTATGAGCACCCTTCCTTCCTTCTTCAGCCTGATTACCTAATTCTTTACTGTTGTTTTCCTCCTGATGTGGATGAACAACAGCTTTGGATCGGACTTGGCTTTCGCTGCTATGTCAATTTCATATTGTCACTAGATCTCCCTCCTTACCTGCACATATTCATTTCTGGCTCTTTGACTACTCTCCTTATTCTCCTGGGTCCTATGCCTCCTATACTTCTTCCATTCTCCATTGCATTTGGTTTTGGCCTCTCTACACCTCTGGGTAAACCACGGGCTCGTCCTGGCCTTCTTGTTATGTCTGTTGCCCTTAAATACAAAACTCCCCTCTGCTGCCCTGCAAATTGTTGTCTGATGTACTGAGGAGAGTAGCCGTGCTCCGTGTGCTCTGCCGTGCTCCGTGTGCTCTGCCGTGCTCCGTGTGCTCTGCCGTGCTCCGTGTGCTCTGCCGTACTCCGTGCGCTCTGCCGTGCTCCGTGTGCTCTGCCGTACTCCGTCGTTTTCGTGGATTATCACGGTTTCTTTTGTATGCAAGAAACTTTAAACTGTACCAGAGAACTTATAAAGTACATCCTTCCAGCGCTTGGAACTAATCTAGCAAATAATAGTACACCTTGAGCCAAAAAAATGATAAAAAAGTGTGCAATAACATAGCAGAGCCATACTCCCAGAGGAGAACTATAGGCCTAGGTTGCCATGTGCAAAAAATAAAATTAGAACAAATTTGTGAGAGGAAAGAAAGTCTCCCTGTTAATAGAGTGTCATACATAGTGGTATAGTGTATATCACAGTGGTACCATAGTGTATAGATAAGATTCCATAATAAATGCTATGATGAAAATTAAGATAGAAGTGATAGGCTTAATAGATAGATAACTCTTGTTGTAAACAGTTGCCAGCAGTCACCAGGATCCTACCACGCAGGTCAGTTCGTATTAATAATCTTCCTAAACCTGTTAGTGTACCTGACATATAATCTAGTGACACCATTGAAAAAAAATTCCAATTGAAATACAAAAAGGTGCACAATCTTGAGGAAATATGAAAAGTGTACCGTTTTGTAGAATTACAGTAAACAGAGTCGAGTTGTCAGTGAACGCAGGATACACAACAACATAAGACCGTTTATCATACAGAAACCATTTCACCAGTGTTGCCATAGCTAATAACAGTAACAAAATAATACTTAGTGTGGTGGAGTGACGAAAATTAGAAAATTCTTCTTTTATTGAAATACGAGAAGTATACAGTTACTTGTGGAAATACCTAAAACCTATAGTTGGCAGTGGTCGCAATATACACAATGGAAAGCAAATATTCTTCTAGTAATCTTTCTTCACCAGTCGCCCTACCATAGCCAACAATAGTGACAAAATAACATTTGATGTGGTGGAGGTAGAAAAAATCTAGAAAAGCTGAATACAGTGATCTATAAGTGCCCAAAACCTCAGGCTGTAAAAAAGAGTGCTAGAGGTCACTGGCCATCTGTCATAGTAGGAGCTGCCAAAAGTCACCGGTTTCTCCAACACCCAAGATGCACTTTTTGTATCAACCTGAACACATTTTACTCTGTTAAATACTATTCCGGTAGTCCTTTCATGAGATAGACCGAAATCACCGACTGGATTCGTTCAAAAATAAGTGATCCACTGACTGGATTCGTCCAAGAAATAAGTGAACCAATGACTGGATTCAAAAGTTGACAGAGATTTGAGGTGCCCTTAACACCCAACCGGATTCGTTGAAAAATAAGGTATCCTCTGACCGGATTCATAATCTGACAGGGTTTGTAGGCGCCCTTATCGAACACCCAAACAGTTATTGCTAGCAGCGGTAACATTGTTTCATACACAAACACATTCAAATATGAATAGATACACATACAAATAGACAGATTTTCACTTTAAGGAGGTTATTAGTAGAATATGCAGTATAACAACCAAAAAATCACATCATGAAACTCTGTGTAGTCTGCAACCGCAGTAACGAACAGACTTCTACATGGATTCACTGGTCAACAACCAAAATGCTTCCGAGACCAGAGTAGCAATTTCCAACTAATTTTAGGTCACTGATAATGAATATCATGGTTAAAGTTGTTTGTTAGCTCTACTTTTCAATATAGACCTACGTGTCACAACAGGTTGCAACAGGCTTGCAGCAGTGTGTTTCTTACCACACTCACAGTCTCACTGACCTTCATTATTGTTCCAGCAGTCATACAAGGTGGTTGTGCTCTCCAAGTTTATATTCTGAGGTGAAAGGTGGGTGATTTTCTTAGCTAAACTCTTTGTAAACTTATAATAAATATTCACTGAGCAAGATATTGATATAAATGTGAGACATATTATATTTATTTTATTTTCCTACTGAATGATATAAATACTTCTGCTTAGCTGTCATGTTCTGTATTGTAATGATAAATTAATGAATTCATTTTTTGTTTATCTTCTAATTATTTGTTTTCTTCCTTCAGATGCCTCGTACCTGTGTGAATATTGCAGACAACTTCTGTTACATTTGTGGTGAGGTGACCTTTGCATCACAGAAGCGCCGTATAACTGCTATGGTTAGAAAGGCATTTCACCTATATTTTGGATGCAATATTGGTGACCAGGATAACAACTGGGCTCCACACATACGCTGCAACAATTGTGCTACTAACCTTCACCAATGGATGAACAGGAAGAGGAAAGGAATGCCTTTTGCTGTGCCAATGACAAGGCAGGAGCCAACAGACCATACCAACAATTGTTATTTCTGCATGGCACCTCCAGTACAAAAGGGCTTGTCAAAGAAAAACATGGGGACCATTGAATATCCAAACATTCCATCAGGTCTACCTGTTCCTGATGCACCAACTTCGGTATCCTTCGAGTCAGATGAAGAAAGTGGTGAGGAAAACCTCATCAAGGCTTACAAGAACATGGGATGTAACATATCACTTAAAATCCACTTTTTGGACTCACATTTAGAATTTTTTCCAGCGAACATGGTGAAAGGTTTCACCAATATATTTCAACCATGGAAAAATGGTATTGCTGGACATTGCAAGAGATGATTCTTCAGCCCACTATAAGCATCAAGCAAAAAGGTTAAGAGTTTAAAACATACTGACACATTACACACACAACCCGCACATAGATGAGAGGAGCTTACGACGACGTTTCGGTCCGACTTGGACCATTTACAAAGTCACACTAAATGGTCCAAGTCGGACCAAAACGTCGTCGTAAGCTCTTCTCTTCTATGTCCGGGTTGTGTGTGTATTGTTCCAGTCACGGTATTGTGCCTTTTTTTGTTATACTGATACATTGTACGTTTGAATAAAATAATCAAATGTTACATATCTTGTATCTTTAAAACTATAGCCAACAAGCATTTTTCAAGGTGATATTTGGATTCAGGACATGAAAATATATAAGAATTAACTAATCTCATTTAAGAAGCATGCAACTTTTCAAAAATTGTTGACCAGTGTTATGTGCAACTTCTGTGGGAAACGGGCCCATGCATCTTGTGCAGATATTCAGGAATCATCTACAAGAGATATTAAACCAGGGTAGTGTTTTTGGGTATGCCCAAATGAAAACCAACTGTGAAAAAAAATAACATTGGTATTAAAAGACGGAAACATCAAAACAGCCTTCACAGAAAACCTGACAGCATTCTATAACAGATGGGAAAACAAAAGAACTGGGCCAGAGGGTGTTATTGCCCCTGGTGCAGATGCTGTCCCAGTAGACAGTAACTGTAAGAATATAGAAATGAAAGTTGGTGGCCAGGAGGGAGACAGTAGCTTTAGTGGGGAAACAGGTGTAGACAAGGACATGCAAAACCCAATGTTACAAACAAGCAATACCACTGGAGATAGTAAACAAGGGGATGCCCCAAGGAATAGTGAAGATAAAATACCAGAAAAAAACTGGTGAAGGCACCACTGTTAGTACAAGTGCTGAAGATAGTAAAGAGACTGGAAAACACGCACCAGTAGGGAATACAGTCACGAGAAACCAAGGCAAGCAAAAATCAGAGCTATGAAAATCCTATGCATTAGGTAATGGCAGGCATGGAATGTCTGGATAAACAGATGGGAAGTGCAACTTTGACCACACCATAATTTTTTTTTATTAACACATCGGCCGTTTTCTATATTACAACAGGAAAATGCAACGTTCCTTCCTGTAACCTTTTCCACCTTGAAATGTGTCACTCTTAAGTTCAGGAAAGACAGTGCTATAATTTACATTGTCAGGCACACCACCTAAAAGGGACAAGAAGATACATAACATCCAGACCATGGGAAAATCTGGGTAGCCACAACCACTCCAGAGAGAGGTTTTTTAGTGCCAGGAAGGAAAAAAAGCTGGCAGGAAATGTTAGAAATCGTACACCAACTCCGATCATTTCTGGAGTGGCATCACAGTCAATTGCCTCCACTCCAAAACAACAGATATTAATGCCAGGTAAAAAAGACCCCTCCATACCACCAATACAACGACATTCATCTTTGAAAATACAGTGCTTTTGTAAGTGTATTTTTGGGGGTCTGAAACGGATTAATCTAATTTACATTATTCCTTATGGGAACAAATTCGTTCAGTATCGGCACTCGAACAGCCTTCTGGAACAAATTAAGTTCGTATCCCGAGGTACCACTGTATACAGGGTCTAAAGCCAGCAACGAACAACAAAATACCTTTCATCCATGGACGGCTTTCAGAGTAAAATACAATATTCGCGGTTTTCACACAGACCCACATAAAGGATCACCTTCACAATGAAACACGGATCTCGGGTTATATCCTCTACAGATGCGACAGAGTGAGCAGTTAAGAGAGTGAGGTAGGCCTGTACGTCAGTCACTGAAATGCTCGGAACTACTAAATGCCTCAAATGATGTAGTTGAAGTTTTAGCAGTAAAGATCGAGAACCAAAACCTGGTCATTGTGGTTGTATACAAGCCTCTGGATGCAACTTCCCAACAATTCCAGGAATAGCTTTTGAAAATAGACCACTGTTTGGAAAATCTTCCAGCTCCTGCCCCAAACATCTTGATCCTGATGAAAATTCACACATACATGAACTTTTAAATCTCTGCACCAAGTTCACCTTAAACCAGCATATAGTAGAGCCCACAAGATTAGAGAATACGCTGGACCTCATCTTCACCAACAATGATGATCTGATACGAAATGTCATCATATCAAAAACAATATACTCAGATCACAACATAATAGAGGTCCAGACATGCATGGGGAAAGCCCCAGATCAACAAAATGTGATCAGCCGCGAGGGAGCTTTCTCCAAATTCAACTTCAATAACAAAAACATCAGGTGGGACCAAGTAAACCAAGTCCTAAATGATATAAACTGGGAAGATTGCCTAAGCAACACGGATCCAAACCTATGTCTAGACCAAATTAACTCTGTGGCACTTGAGGTTTGCTCAAGGCAAATTCCCTTAAGGAAAAGGAGAAGATGCAAACTAGAAAGAGAGAGGCGCTCCCTATACAGGCGAAGGCAAAGAATAACGGAGCAGCTACAGGAGGCCAATATATCTGAAATACGTAGGGAGACACTAGTCAGAGAAATAGCAAACATCGAATTAAAACTAAAGGAATCTTACAGGAATCAAGAAACGCGGGAAGAACTAAAAGCTATAAATGAAATTGAAAGAAACCCAAAGTACTTCTTTTCTTATGCAAAATCAAAGTCAAGAACAACATCCAGTATTGGGCCCCTACTTAAATGGGATGGGTCCTACACAGATGACAGTAAGGAAATGAGGGAGTTACTTACGTCCCAGTATGACTCAGTTATTAGTGAGCCGCTAACCAGACTGAAAATCGAAGACCTAAATGAATTTTTTATGAGAGTGCCACCGAACTTGACAGACGCATGCCTATCTGACATCACCACGACGCCAAATGACTTCGAAAAGGCAATAAATGACATGCCCATGCACTCCGCTCCAGGCCCAGACTCATGGAACTCCGTGTTCATCAAGAACTGCAAGAAGCCCCTATCATGTGCTTTTAACATCCTATGGAGAGGGAGCATGGACACTGGGGTCGTCCTGCAGTTACTAAAAACAACAGACATAGCCCCACTCCACAAAAGGGGCAGTAAAGCAATAGCAAAGAACTACAGACCAATAGCGCTAACGTCCCATATCATAAAAATCTTTGAAAGGGTTCTAAGAAGCAAGATCGCCACTCATCTTGATACTCATCAATTGCACAACCCAGGGCAGCATGGGTTTAGAGCAGGCCGCTCCTGTCTGTCCCAACTACTGGACCACTACGACAAGGTCCTGGATGCTCTAGAAGACAAACAAAATGCAGATGTTATATACACAGACTTTGCAAAAGCCTTTGACAAGTGTGACCATGGTGTAATAGCACACAAAATGCGTGATAAAGGAATAACAGGAAAAGTTGGTAGATGGATCTATAATTTCCTAACAAGTAGAACACATAGAGTAGTAGTCAACAGAGTAAAGTCTGAGGCAGCTACTGTGAAATGCTCTGTTCCACAAGGCACAGTACTTGCTCCCATCCTGTTCCTCATCCTTATATGGGACATAGACAGGAATATAAGCCACAGTGCTGTGTCTTCCTTTGCAGATGACACTCGAATCTGTATGACAGTGTCCACCGTTGAAGACACTGCAAGACTCCAAGCAGACATAAACCAAATCTTTAAATGGACTGCAGAAAACAATATGAAGTTCAATGATGAGAAATTTCAATTACTCAGATACGGAAAAAGTGAAGAAATTAAAATCTCATCGGAGTACAAAACTAATTGGAACCACACAATAGAGCGAAAAACTAATGTCAAAGACCTGGGAGTGATCATGTCAGAGGATCTCACCTTCAAGGACCATAACACCGTAGAAATTGCATATGCTAGAAAAATGACAGGATGGATAATGAGAACCTTCAAAACCAGGGATGCCAAGCCCATGTTGACACTTTACAGATCGCTTGTTCTATCTAGGCTGGAACATTGCTGCACACTAACTGCACCTTTCAAGGCGGGTTAAATTGCTGACCTTGAAAATGTGCAGAGAACCTTCACGGCACGCATAACTGCGATAAACCACCTCAGTTACTGGGAACGCTTGAAGTTCCTAAACCTGTACTCTCTAGAACGCAGGCGGGAGAGATACATTATTATATACACATGGAAAATTCTCGAGGGATTAGTACCAAACTTGCACACGATAATCACTCCCTACGAAAGCAAAAGACTCGGCAGGCGATGTAACATCCCCCCAATGAAGAGCAGGGGTGTCACTAGCACGTTGAGGGACAACACAATAAGTGTCAGGGGCCCAAGATTGTTCAACTGCCTCCCAGCATACATCAGGGGGATTACCAACAAACCCCTGGCTGTCTTCAAGCAGGCACTGGACAGGCACCTAAAGTCGGTACCTGACCAGCCAGGCTGTGGTTCGTACGTTGGACTGCGTGCGGCCAGCAGTAACAGCCTGGTTGATCAGGCTCTGATCCAACATGAGGCCTGGTCACAGACCGGGCCGCGGGGGCGTTGACCCCTGGAATTCTCTCAGGGTAAACTCCGGGTATGTGAATATTATGCACTTGGTATCTGCAGGCATGGAATATCTGGGAAAACAGATGGGATATGCAATTATGATCACCCCAGAAAATGCCGTTCCCATATGAAAACAGGAAAATGCAACCTCCTATCCTGTAAGCTTTTCCACCCTGAAATGTGCCACACATAGGTTCAGGAAAGACAGTGCTATAACTTATATGGTTAGGCATACCACCTAAAGGGTACAAGACGACACAGAACATCCAGATCATGGCAAAACCTGGGTAGCCACAGCCACTCCGGAGAGAGAGGTTTTTTAGTGCTAGGAAGGAAAAAAAGCTGGCAGGAAATGACAGAAATCGTACACCAAGTGCAATCATTTCTGGAGTGGAACCACAGTCAATGGCCTCCACTCCAACACAACAGATATTAGTGCCAGGAAAAAAAGACCCCCCCCCCATACCACCAATCCAACGACATTCATCTTTGCAAATATACAGGGTCTAAAGGCAGTAACGATTAACAAGATACCTTACATTCGTGGACTGCTTACAGAGTAAAATGCTATGTTTGCGGCTTTCAGAGACCCACATAAGAGATCACTTGGACAATGAAATATGGATCCCGGGCTACAACCTATACAGATGTGACAGAGTGAACAGAAAAAAAGGGGGGGTTGGCCTGTATATCACAGAGTTACTTTTATGTTCAGAACTTCTAAATGCCTCATATGACGTAGTTGAAGTATTACCAATAAAGATCGAGAATCAAAACCTGGTCATCGTGGTTGTATACAAGCCTCCGGATGCAACGTCCCAACAATTCCAGGAACAGCTTCTGAAAATTGACCACTGTCTGGAAAATCTTCAAGCTCCTACCCCCAACATCTTGCTCCTGGGGGATTTCAACCTAAGGCACCTAAAATGGAGGAATATTGCAAACAATGTGGTAGGAGAGATAACACCAAGAGGCAGCTCAGATGAAAACTCGCACACACACGAACTTTTAAATCTCTGCACCAAATTCACCTTAAACCAGCAAATAGTAGAGTCTACAAGATTAGAGAATATGCTGGACCTCATCTTCACCAACAATGATGATCTGATACGAAATGTCATTATATCAAAAACAATATACTCAGATCACAACATAATAGAGGTCCAGACATGTATGCGGGGAGCCCCAGATCGACAAAATGTGATCAGCCGCGAGGGAGCCTTCTCCAAATTCAACTTCAATAACAAAAACAAAAGGTGGGACCAAGTAAACCAAGTCCTAAATGATATAAACTGGGAACATAGCCTAAGCATCACGGATCCTAACCTATGTCTAGAACAAATTAACTCTGTGGCACTTGAGGTTTGCTCAAGGCAAATTCCCTTAAGGAAAAGGAGGAGATGTAAACTAGAAAGAGAGAGGCGCTCCCTATACAGGAGAAGGCAAAGAATAACGGAGCGGCTACAAGAGGCCAATATATCTGAAATACGTAGGGAGACACTGGTCAGAGAAATAGCAAACATCGAATTAAAACTAAAGGAATCTTACAGGAATCAAGAAACGCAGGAAGAACTAAAAGCCATAAATGAAATTGAAAGAAACCTAAAGTATTTATTTTCTTATACCAAATCAAAGTCGAGAACAACATCCAGTATTGGGCCCCTACTTAAACGGGATGGGTCCTACACAGATGACAGGAAGGAAATGAGTGAGTTACTAAAGTCCCAGTATGACTCAGTTTTTCGCGAGCCGCTAACCAGACTGAAAGTCGAAGACCTAAATGAATTTTTTATGAGAGTGCCACAAAACTTGGTAGACGCAAGCCTATCTGACATTACCCTGACGCCAAATGACTTCGAAAAGGCAATAAATGACATGCCCATGCACTCCGCTCCAGGCCCAGACTCATGGAACTCCGTGTTCATCAAGAACTGCAAGAAGCCCCTATCACGTGCTTTTAACATCCTATGGCGAGGGAGCATGGACACTGGGGTCGTCCTGCAGTTACTAAAAACAACAGACATAGCCCCACTCCACAAAGGGGGCAGTAAAGCAATAGCAAGGAACTACAGACCAATAGCGCTAACGTCCCATATCATAAAATCTTTGAAAGGGTTCTAAGAAGCAAGATCGCCACTCATCTAGATACCCATCAATTAGACAACCCAGTACAACTACTGGACCACTACGACAAGGTTCTGGATGCTCTAGAAGACAAACAGAATGCAGATGTTATATACACAGACTTTGCAAAAGCCTTTGACAAGTATGACGATGGTGTAATAGCACACAAAATGCGTGATAAAGGGATAACAGGAAAAGTTGGTAGATGGATCTATAATTTCCTAACAAGTAGAACACAAAGAGTAGTAGTCAACAGAGTAAAGTCTAAGGCGGCTACAGTGAAAAGCTATGTTCCACAAGGCACAGTACTCGCTCCCATCCTGTTCCTCATCCTTATATCGGACATAGACAGGGATATAAGCCACAGTGCCGTGGCTTCCTTTGCAGATGACACCCGAATCTGCATGACAGTGTTCACCGTTGAAGACACTGCAAGACTCCAAGCAGACATAAACCAAATCATTAAATTGGCTGCAGAAAACAATATGAAGTTCAATGATGAGAAATTTCAATTACTCAGATATGGAAAACGTGAGGAAATAAAAATCTCCTCGGAATATAAAACAAATTCCAACCACACAATAGAGCGAAAAACTAATGTCAAAGACCTGTGAGTGATCATGTCAGAGGATCTCACCTTCAAGGACCATAACACCGTAGCAATCGCATCTGCTAGAAAAATGACAGGATGGATAATGAGAACCTTCAAAACCAGGGATTCTAAGCTAATGTAGATACTTTTCAGGTCACTTGTTCTATCTAGGCTGGAATATTGCTGCACACTAACTGCAACTTTCAAGGCAGGTGAAATTGCTGACCTAGAAAATGTGCAGAGAACCTTCACGGCACGCATAACTGCGTTAAACCACCTCAGTTACTGGAAACGCTTGAAGTTCCTAAACCTGTACTCCGTAGAACGCAGGCGGGAGAGATACATTATTATATACACATGGAAAATTCTCGAGGGATTAGTACCAAACTTGTACACGAGAGTCACTCCCTACGAAAGCAAAAGACTCGGCAGGCGATGTAACATCCCCCCAATGAAAAGCAGGGGTGCCACTAGCACGTTGAGAGACAACACAAGACTTTTCAGCCCAAGACTATTCAACTGCCTCCCAGCATACATCAGGGGGATTTCCAACAAACCCCTGGCTGTCTTCAAGCAGGCACTGGACAGGCACCTAAAGTTGGTACCTGTGGTTCGTACGTTGGACTGCGTGCGGCCAGCAGTAACAGCCTGGTTGATCAGGCTCTGATCCAACATGAGGCCTGGTCACAGACCGAGCCGCAGGGGCGTTGACCCCTGGAACTCTCTCCAGGTATACTCCAGGTAAGGCACCTAAAATGGAGGAGTGTAGCAAATAATGTTATAGCAGAGATAACCCCAGTAGTTCAGATTAAAACTCGCACACACACGAGCTTTTAAATCTCTGCACTAAATTCACCTTAAACCAGCAAATAATAGAGCCAAAAAAGATTGGAGAATACGCTGGACTTCATCTTCACTAACAATGATGATCTGATACGAAATGTCATCATATCAAAAACAATATACTCAGATCACAACATAATAGAGGTCCAGATATGTATGCGGGAGCCCCAGACCAACAAAATGTGATCAGTCACGAGGGAGCCTTCACCAAATTCAACTTCAATAACAAAAACATAAGGTGGGACCAAGTCAACGAGGACCTTAATGATATAAACTGGGAAGATATCCTAAGAAACACGTAACCAAGCCTATGTAAACTAGAAAGAGATTGGCGCTCCCTATACAGGCGAAGGCAAAGAATAACAGAGTGGCTAAAAGAGGCCAATATATCTGTAATACGAAGGGAGGCACTGGTCAGAGAAATAGCAAAAATCGAACTAACGCTAAAGAAATCTTAAAGGAGTCAAGAAACGCAGAAAGAACTAAAAGCTATAAATGAAATTGAAAGAAACCCAAATATTTATTTTGTTATGCCAAATCAAAGTCGAGAACAACATAAAGTATTGGGCCACTACTTAGACGAGATGGGTCCTACACAGATGACAACAAGGAAATGAGTGAGTTACTGAAGTCCCAATAAGACTCGGTTTTTAGTAAGCCGCTTACCAGACTGAGAGTCGAAGACCTAAATGAATTTTTTATGAGTGAGACAGAATTTGTTATACACAAATCTATCTGATGTTATCCTGACGCAAATGACTTCGAAAAGGCGATAAATGACATGCACTCTGCCCCAGGCCCAGACTCATGGAACTCCGTGTTCATCGAGAACTGCATCCTTACAATTCAGCCCATAAATCAGCACAAAAGGACTGTATCCTGTTGATTCCTGCACATTTTCTTGCATTGCAATTAGCAACACAAGTGATCCATCCCAGTTTGTAGGAAAATGCATGCAATATATATATATATGTATCATAGTTTTTAAGGATTAGTGAAACCTTTCCAAGGAACTTTGTGACTGAGGACGATAGGCTGTGCACAGTTTTTTATTAATTCCTAGCCTAATTAAAGCTTCTTTGAATACTTTTGCTGTTAATTTAGTGCCCTGGTCACTTTGAATAGATCGTGGAATGCAAAAGTGGGAAATAAACTTAATGAGGGCTTTAAAAATGGCTTTTTTATTAACACTACGCCCTTTTGGTAAGGGTCTCACACAGTCGATGGCTCTTCATCACACGAAGTGGTGAGGGTTTAATGTAGTGTCTGGGTTTATCTGCTTGCTGACACTCAAGACAGGATCGGATGTAATTCCGAACTTCTCGTCTTATACCTGGCCAATATAAATGCTGCAATACCCTATGAAAGATTTTAGTGACACCCAAATGTCTTCCTACGGACGAATAGTGAGCTAATTTCAATACCTGAGTTCTGAATTTCTTTGGTACTACCAGTCTCCAATGGAAATATGTCACTTTGTCTAACTTTTTTGGGTTATTCTAGGTTCTCTACACATGCTGCTATGCATTATAATCTATGTAACTGTATTTGTGTATACCTGAAATGTCTGGCAATCTTGCGACCCCAGAATAGGAAGGCGTGATCAGAGACTTTTCAGTAGATTTACGAGGCCCTGGCCAGTTTTCATCGTAAAATAAATTGTCTAGCTTTAGATTGGATCCTCCAAGGTAAGGTCAGCATTCTTTTTAGACATTTCATTTGACATTGCCCGAGTTATGACCAATATCGGAGAAGAGGCTTTGGCGGCTACAATGCAACAATAAGGCATCTTTCATGAGGAATCCCCCTGAAACACCTACAGTGTAAAACAGATACACCCAGTGAAATACTAACTTAGAATAAAAATTCTATGCAGAAAAGGAATTTAATGAGGTCTCAGAAATTGAAATACTCCCTCTTGTAAGATGGGAAGCAATAAGCCCTGGTATCCCTGAGGGTAGATTCATCAATGCGACATTCCTTCTCTTTATGGGAGATTTAATTTTTACTATAAAAGGTTACCATACAGGCATCTTTTACCCACTGATTTGTTTCAGCGGGAAGCATAGTTATTTTTTCCTAATAGTATTGGTGTAATGGTTTTCCTATCTTGGGGTAAGTGGCCTTGATATAATCAGGCTTATGGCAATAGTAACACGCAATGGGTACGGAAATCTTGTCTCTCGCTCCATGCTGATTTTGAGGCAGGCGTCGTTTTTCAACTCGTTTCCACCTTTGGACGAATTTCAGATGTTTGTCCATGATGATCTCTGTTCAAATCAGGCTGCTTGGAAGATATGTTAAAAGACCGCTCGGAAAAGGAGTGGTTGGCCTCAGATGTGTCAGCAAGTCTAACTGCCTCCATAACAGTTCAGGTCTTCTAAAAACATCCGAACCTCTGGTCCAACTGACTCAAGAAGATTGTCAATTTGAACCCTTTGCACTAGCCCACTGAAATTCACGATACTGGTGGACTTGTACCATTTAGTGACCGATGTAGACTGTTCACGAACAAGACCACATGGGACTGACCCAACTGACGCTTGCTCAGTAAATTCCGCCTATATATGGTGGGAGTTTACTGCTATATACCTAGTACAGATGCTTTCATAACGTCGTAATTGGCGAAATCTTTATCACTTAAACAAACTGTAAATTCCTGTGCTTTGCCGTATAATGCTGTATGAACCAGTGCTGCCCAATGCTCGATTGTCCATCACAAAGCTCGAGTCTGATTTTCGAAAGACTCAAAAAATTACTTAGGCTTATACTCAGAAAACCGAGCTACTAGCAACACAGATTTCTGAACATTGAAATTGTCATCCATAGTATGCCGAAACTGTCTCCTCTCCTCTCTATCAAATTCCTCCTTAGCAAAGGCACGTTGCTTCCTAGTATGCTCAAGATTGAGTTTAGCCAACTCAAGCACAAACGAAGCTCACTTTCCCCAAGATAACCACCAATTCACCACCTGTTTTCCCAAGGTGGATATTTGACTGTTGCTCTGGAGTTTGTCCTCCTCTATTATGAAAGCATTGAAGCGGGGATCCGCGATTACTAGTTACCATAGCAGCTGAAATCTCAGGTTGGAACGCCATGTTACACTAGTCAAACCTTAATTTGTGGTGTATACACTCACAATGCTGTGCAGAAGTGAGAGTTCATTGATCCTCTATACCAATAGAACGAGCAATACACGTGCAGCGTTGTAGAGATAGTCTGGGCAAGTTTTGTTGGGTATATTCAGTCACTAATCTCCTAACACATGTCGGTGGCATAACCCACCAGCACTATAACATATGAATTTGCTATACGTTCAACACTATACGATGCAGTAGCACACAACGATTTCGCAGGTTTGCAATATTGTAGACAGGTTTGTAGAGACAATACAGAGACTAAGAATCCTGGACATGCTCCCATATTACAAACACAGGTATAGTCTAGAGGCTTGCACAACTGGTTGTAGCACGATAACAAGGTAGAAACTAGGAACGAACAAAGGCAGAAGAGAGAGTAAATGCTTATATTTTGTTCATCAAACAGCAAGCAATGTATGTACAATATATTCAGAGGATATGTACAGTAAGGCAATGAAAGCAAGAGACATGGTGAGAACCGTTTCGACTAGTGTTCTGAATCGCTTCACAACTTTGACGGGCTTCTTTGTCATTATCTGGTTGAACCAAGGTGTAAGCGTAACGAGGAGCCCCTACTCCTTATACCCTTAGCACCTGGTTTTGCTGGTCAGGAGGAAATGCCTATAGGGTGTGTGACATACACCGAATAAAATATAACATATTCTTAGCATGCCACAAACATCATCACCAACAACTCTAACATCAATAACTTTAACATCAACAATGTCAACATGATCCTCAATAATGTCAACATCAACCTCAACAACTAAAACATCAACATCAACACGGTCAACAGAAAACAACACCAACACTGTCAACAGAAAACAACACCAACACTGTCAACAGAAAACAACACCAACATTGTCAACAGATAACAACACCAACACTGTCAACAGAAAACAACACCAACACTGTCAACACAAACCTGAAAACCAAAAGCATCAAATTCAACATCACAAACAAGAACATTAACACCAACAGCATCAATAGAGTGAAAATTTACATTAATATTTACTACATCGACATCAACAACATTAACCCCCAACGTTAACACCAGTAACATCAGCGATGACAATTCCATGCCCATCTTTTGTTGTGAGTGGGTGTGCTGGCAGAGCTATCTGGTGGCGGTCTGCAGAAATTATTTTTTCTCCATCATGGCTGACAGCTACCGGCGAAGGGTCAACATGGTCTGTGTTGACATGGTGCAGGGAGCTATATACCCTTCAAATGCCGAGGTTCTGCTTCCAGCGATTCTTCGTGACACCTACGGCATTTCCCATGCTGAGCTTTACGGGATATCGTTGAATGGAGTGAAGAGGATCTTTGTGAAATTCGCATGCACTGAAGCTTATGAAAGGATTGTGGACACCTACCAGGACAAGAAGGTTGTGGTGACCCCGGGAGTGGAGGTGTGTCTAAAGGATGTCTCTGCAACTTACAAATGGCTTAAAGTATGTAATGTCCCATTTGAAGCCGTGGAAATTGACATTATAGACGTATTTCAGAAGTATGGCATCGTACATGCAGTGAACGTCGGATGCTGGGCGCAGGGGCTATATGCGGGGATGTTGGAGGGGACGTACTCGGTGAAAATTTCACTGAGGAGGCAAATCCCTTCATATGTCTTAATGGAACCTTTCTGTACGCAGGTTTATGTGACTTACGCTGGACAGGTTCGCACATGTCGGCTATGCGGACAATCAGGGCATGTAGCAGCAGAATGCAGGTTACGTCAGGAGGATAGACGTCGAGTGGGAGTGGCAGTTCATCAGGAACAAACGGAGAGGAGGATGGCTACGGAGGACATGGAGGTTGGACTCGAGTGTGAGGAACCTAGGAGGGCATTGCAACCTCAGTGGAGCAAGGAGGTGGAGCAGGCTGAAGCGGAGGAACAAGGAGGTCAGGTGGGGACTTTGGAGGAGGTCTTCCCACCAGTTGTGGTGGACAAGCCACCTGTGGGGGCGGACGTATCGACAGGTGAGGCGGAAGCTATTTTGAAGGACCTGAATGACATTATAGGTGAGGAGGCTTTGTCTTTGGAGCAGCCTGAAGGTGTGGCGTGTGTGGATGGGCTTCTGGAACAGACCCAGAGGTGAGTTATGGGTGGTGGTGTGGTGCAGGGGCATGAAGATGGTTCAGAGGCACTGGCGGAGGTGGTGGAGGTTGTTGCGGAGGTACATCAGGAACAAGACATGGAGGTCCTGGTGGAAAAGGGTGAGTCCTGGAAGAGGACTGGAGAGGAGGCTGAGAATGATATTCTCACGCCGGCTCAAAGGCCTGGGAAAAAGGTATAGGCTGAGGTAGTGAGTAAAAGAGGGTGGGGTCCTGAGAACCCGAAGGGAAGTGGGAGGAGAGGGCAAGGGGGAAAATGGTGCAGCCTCCAATGTTAAAAATGAGGGGAGACACCCGAGACCGAAGGGGAAGCCTCAACCGTATCCTTCAGGGTTTTGAGCATGAATGTAAATGGCCTCAAAAATGAGGTCAAACATAGATGGGTGGAAGTGACTTTGAGTAGGTTTCGAGTGGATGTGGTTTTTTTCAGGAGCACAATTATAGGTGTGGGAGGGAGTTGAGTTTAAAGGGGTACACGGGTTTTTGCAGGTGGGTTGGGGCTTTTCAAGGGTGGAGTGGGGGTGGGTATTAGGGAGTCTAGCCCATTCATGTTGTCGTCTTAGGAGGAGGGGGGGGGGAGGGTGGTAAGGGTGGATGAGTGGTGGGGTGTGCAGGTTTGTTTCATCTGGGTGTATATGCTGGCGGTAGCTAACGCGCAAGTCAAGGAGGATTTTGTCAGATCGGAGTTAATTTATGCCTTCCGGGGATTGCCTCAGGTCTCTATTATAGCGGGGATTGGAATAGTGTGATTAGAGTATAGGATGTGGAACCGCGGGGGGCAGGGTGCGTTTTGAAGGTATTGAGGGACGTTTTGAGTGCAGTGGGGGTGGTAGATGTGGTGGGGGAAGAGGGGACCCTCTTGAGTACACCTTTTTTTAGGAAAGGTTATGCAGCTAGGCTGGATAGGGTGTATGCGACTAGTGCAGTGGTGGTGGAACAGGTTGATTGCATGGATGTTGGGTTTTCTGACCATAAAGGGGTTTTGTTCGAGGGAAGTTGGGAGGGCGTGGTCAAGGTTTACTCGATTTATTGGAAGTTGAATGCGAGTCTGTTGAGCAGAGTGGGGGGGAAGTGGATTTTGAAGGATGGTGGGAGGGGTTGTTGAGGGGGTGAGGGGGATCAAAAACGTGGCGAAGTTGTGGTGTGAGTATGGGAAGGCGGGTATCAAAATGTTTTTTGAGAGAGTGGGCAGGGAGGATGCAAGGTATAGGTATGGGTATCAGAGATATTTGGAGGGTTTGTTGTGGGACGGGTATGGGGGAGTTAGGGAGGGGTGCAAGAGGAGGAGGTGGTTGGTATATGTAGTAGGTTGCGGGATGTACAGAATGAAAGGTTTCATGCTTTGCAGGTTAGGAGTGGGATGGAAGAGGTTTTATGGGGTGATTAGGCGTCAGCGGTGGTCTTACTGCATTTTCGGAAGCGTAGGGGGTAATGTTGATGTCTTCCTTGAGAGTTGAGGAGGGGATGGGGGGTATGGTTCGGGAAGGGTGTTGAGGACCACGGAAGGTATGAGTGGATATGCAGAGCTTTGGTTTGGGAGGAAGTATACGGTAGAGGGTGGGACGTGGGGGCATGTGAGAGGATTTTGGGGGAATAGTGAGTAGGATCAGTGAGGAGGATAGGGAGACCATTGAAGGGGTGATCACGGTCAAGGAGGTTTGGGAGGTTGTGAAGGGGTTATGTATGGGGAAGTCACCAGGGCTGGATGGGTTACCGGGCGAACTGTACATGCAGTATTGGCAGGCGTTGCAAGGGGTGTTGGTGAAAGTATTCAATGAGATGAGGGAGCGCGGTGTGATGGAGGAAACGATGAGGACGGGTGTCGTGGTTTTAGTTCCGAAGGGCAAGCAGCCAAAAAGGTTTCAGGATTATAAGGCTATAACGTTGATGGGCACGGCTTAAAAGATTTTGCGAAGATACTAGCAAATAGTATAAAACGGGGTTTGGGTAGTATGTTGCAGGAAGGACAATATGGGATACCGGGTAGGAACATTAGCTCTGGGCATAGGAGGATCAAAGGTTTCATTGAGGAGAGTAAGGACGGATGCGTTTTGGGGAAACGAGGGTTAAGTGGGGGGCTTGGGGTTGGTGCCCCTACGTTGTAGGTTGAGGAGGTTTGTTAAACAGGAGTTTTTAGTGATGGGGTGGGGGAAGGAGGGTTGGGTTGGTTATGAAGGAAGTCAGGAAGTGGTGGGGAGGGAGTTGGTTGAGTGTGAGGCTGTTTTGCAGTTTCTGTTGGTTGTGGGTGAGCCAGATAAGGTGAGGGTAAGTAGACTGGATAGGGTAGATTGGAGTATGCTGTTTGGAATTTTAAGCAGGCAGGGGTTTGGGGAGGAGATTGTGGGTTGGGTTCGAACTCTCTATGAAGGGGCTTTGTTGAGGTTCCAAATCAATGGGATGGTGGGTTTGGCGGTGCACATGGGGAGGGGTCTGAGACAGGGTTGTCCTTTGTCTCAGATTCTGTTTGCGTGTCTCCAAGACCCCTTTTATAGGTTGGTAGAAGCAGGTTTAAGGGAGGAAGGGGTTCAGAGGGAGGTTAGGACAGGAATAGTAGGGTACGTGGATGTCTCGACAATTTTGGTGAGGACTGAGGGCATTTGAGGTTGGTGAATGGGTTAGTGGAGGTTTTTGGATTAGCGACGGGCATGAGGGTAAATAGGGAAAAAACAAATCTTTAGAGGTGGGAGTTGGAAGGGGGTGCGTTGGGTTATCGGGAGAGGTGGAAATGTGTTGAAGTTTTAAAAATCGTGGCATTTTTCAGTGATGATCAGGTGGCGGCAAGGAAGGAGAACTCGCAGGTGGTGGTGGAGCGGCTTTGAGTAGGATGCAGGGCTGGGGTGTGGGAGAGGTAACTTTATTGCAGAGGGTTGTCATGGTAAACACATTGGTGTATAGTAAATTATGGTTTTGCGCGGCGGTGTATAAAATTTTTGAAAATGATGTGCGACCGCTGTTGCAAGGGGTGCTGAGGTTTGTATGGGGACATGGTAGGCATTGGTTGAGCCAGGAGGTTGTGGAAACAAGGGTTAGTGGGGGCTTGGGGTTGGTGCCCTACGTTGTAGGCTGAGGAGTGTGTTTGTTAAACAGGAGTTTTTAGTGAGTGGGTGGGGGAAGGAGGGTTGGGTTGGTTATGAAGGAAGTCAGGAAGTGGTGGGGGAGGGAGTTGGTTGAGTGTGAGGCTGTTTTGCGGTTTCTGTTGGTTGTGGGTGAGCCAGATAAGGTGAGGGTAAG
>WNWK01022905.1:0-31824 GCA_009830355.1 Cherax destructor
ACACCTCTGATATAACATGTACACACACACACACCTGCTAGATGTAACATGTACACACACACACACACACCTGCTGGATGTAACATGTACACACCTACTGGATGTAACATGTACACACCTACTGGATGTAACATGTACACACCTACTGGATGTAACATGTACACACCTACTGGATGTAACATGTACACACCTACTGGATGCTCTCTCCATAACCTACTTCGTAGCACAACTTCTGTTATTAAACATCTTTCTCGTGGTGCACACAGTGCACATAGTTGCATACACCTGTGATCAATTTCAAGATTTTATCCTTCTAACGCATCTTGAAGTAACACTTGGTTACTGAATTCTTGATCATCCATGCTATTGCTGCTGGTGGCCCACAAGATCACTACAACCTGACTGCCCTGGCTCTTAAGAGAATCAGTCCTGCTACCTTTTGTTTAGAAAGGGTTCTAAGAAGCAAGATCGCCACTCATCTAGATACTCATCAATTACACAACCCAGGGCAGCACGGGTTTAGAGCAGGTCGCTCCTGTCTGTCCCAACTACTGGACCACTACGACCAGGTTCTAGATGCTCTAGAAGACAAACAGAATGTAGATGTTATATACACAGACTTTGCAAAAGCCTTTGACAAGTGTGACCATGGTGTAATAGCACACAAAATGCGTGATCAAGGAATAACAGGAAAAGTTGGTAGATGGATCTATAATTTTCTAACAAGTAGAACACAAAGAGTAGTAGTCAACAGAGTAAAGTCTGAGGCAGCTACTGTGAAAAGCTGTTCCACAAGGCACAGTACTCGCTCCCATCCTGTTCCTCATCCTCCAATCGGACATAGACAGGGATATAAGCCACAGTGCCATGTCTTCCTTTGCAGATGACACCCGAATCTGTATGACAGTGTCCACCGTTGAAGACACTGCAAGACTCCAAGCAGACAAACCAAATCTTTAAATGGGCTGCAGAAAACAATATGAAGTTCAATGATGAGGAATTTCAATTACTCAGATATGTAAAACGTGAGGAAATTAAAATCTCATCGGAGTACAAAACTAATTCCAACCACACAATAGAGCGAAAAACTAATGTCAAATACCTGGGAGTGATCATGTCAGAGGATCTCACCTTCAAGGACCATAACACTGTAGCAATCGCATCTGCTAGAAAAATGGAAGGATGGATAATGAGAACCTTCAAAACCAGGGATGCAAAGCCTATGTTGACACTTTACAGATCGCTTGTTCTATCTAGGCTGGAATATTGCTGCACACTAACTGCACCTTTCAAGGCGGGTGAAATTGCTGACCTTGAAAATGTGCAGAGAACCTTCACGGCACGCATAACTGCGATAAACCACCTCAATTACTGGGAACGCTTGAAGTTTCTAAACCTGTACTCCCTAGAATGCAGGCAGGAGAGATACATTGTTATATACACGTGGAAAATTCTCGAGGGATTAGTACCAAACTTGCACACGAAAATCACTCCCTATGAAAGCAAAAGACTCGGCAGGCGATGTAACATCCCCCCAATGAAAAGCAGGGGTGCCATTCGCACGTTGAGGGACAACACAATAAGTGTCAGGGGCCCAAGATTGTTCAACTGCCTCCCAGCATACATAAGGGGATTACCAACAAACCCCTGGCTGTCTTCAAGCAGGCACTGGACAGGCACCTAAAGTCGGTACCGGACCAGCCAGGCTGTGGCTCATACGTTGGACTGCGTGCGGCCAGCAGTAACAGCCTGGTTGATCAGGCTCTGGTCCAACATGAGGCCTGGTCACAGACCGGGCCGCAGGGCGTTGACCCCTAGAATTCTCTCCAGGTAAACTCCAGGTAAACTACTAATACCTACTGGTAACAGGATCACAAGTCACTGACTACTAATACTGAACAGTGTTCTCTACATGTGCATATGGCCCTCCTCATTTTCCCCATGTTTACTCTTTCCTCCCACATTTCTTTACTTCCTCAGATTTTCCTCATCTATGGTAGTGTGCAGATTCCAGTACTTGACCCTCAAGCATTTTCAAGTAAATATCATTGGGCATCTCTTTCTCATCATTCCAGCAAGAACATTTCAAGAATCCTGGAGTATACCTGGAGAGGGTTTCGGAGATCAACACCCCCACGGTCGGGTCTGTGACCAGGCCTCATGGTGGATCAGAGCCTCATCAACCAGGCTGAGACATTACAGGTACCTTAGATGTTTTATTGGTTCTAAACACAGTAAACAATCTCAGTTTTCCAGCACCATTCCCCCTCCTCTCCTGCTTTTAGCCACTTTACCATCCAAAGCACTGAAATTAAAAATGTTCATTGTTTACAATTAAGAAAAAATTCTGAAATGGTAGAGAATCTTTTCCTGATGGTAATGACACCTAAAGTGCGAAATTTGATGGAAAACTTATGGAATTACGCAACGTTAGCGATTGGAGCAATTTACACAGAGATTTTGCCTACTTTGAGTCCTATTTTAAGCCAATTCCATTGCTCAATTAAAAAAAATTATTAGCTATTTCACTAGCATGTCTTCTGTCCTATCAATGTAGCATCAGAACCACCCTATAAAGTGCACAAAATTTGGTAATTTGGCCAATGTTAGACAAAATTAAAAAAATCCAGTTTAATATTATATTAATATACATAATGATATATCTTTATTTCGTTAAGCGAATTCGTCGCTAAGTGAGGATCATACTATAATGGTAGTGAGTTTGTGTCAACCATCTCTGATATTGTTTTAATGTCACCTTTGCACCATTTATAACATTTCTGGTGTTTTTTAAATGTTTATACAGTAGTGTACTGTATATTGAAATAAAAGAGGAAATCAGCTCTAATATACATTATTTAGGTATAAATACTGGTCAGAGAGCCCATTGTAAGGCCGATGTGTCGGTAAACGAGCATGTCGCTAAGTGAGGAGAGGCTGTATTATACTCCCATCCATCCATCCATCCATCCATCCATCCATCCATCCATCCATCCATCCATCTCATCCTATCTATCCATCCATCTATCTTCATCTATCTATCTATCTATCTATCTATCTATCTCTATCTATCTATCTATCTATCTATCTATCTATCTCATCATCATCATCTATCTATCTCATCTATCTACCCATCCATCTATCCATCCATCCTATCCATCCATCCATCCATCCATCATCATCCATCATCATCTATCTATCTATCTCATCATCTATCTATCTATCATCCATCTCATCCTATCCATCATCATCATCCATCTATCTATCATCATCTATCTATCATCTATCTATCTATCTATCTATCTATCTATCTATCTATCTATCTATCATCTATCTATCTATCTATCTATCTATCTATCTATCTCATCTATCTATCTATCTATCTATCATCATCTATCTATCTATCTCATCCATCATCCATCCATCCATCCATCCATCCCTATATATCTATATATCTATGACATAGCTCCACTCCACAAAGGGGGCAGTAAAGCAATAGCAAAGAACTACAGACCAATTGGCTACGCCCATATCATAAAAATCTTTGAAAGGGTTCTAAGAAGCAAGATCGCACCCATCTTGATACCCATCAATTGCACAACCTAGGACAGCATGGGTTTAGAGCAGGCCGCTCCTGTCTGTCCCAACTACTGGACCACTACGACAAGGTCCTGGATGCTCTAGAAGATAAACAGAATGCAGATGTTATATACACAGATTTTGCAAAAGCCTTTGACAAGTGTGACCATGATGTAATAGCACACAAAATGCGTGATAAAGGCATAACAGGAAAAGTTGGTAGATGGATCTATAATTTCCTAACACGTAGAACACAAAGAGTAGTAGTCAACAGAGTAAAGTCTGAGGCAGCTACTGTGAAAAGCTCTGTTCCACAAGGCACAGTACTTGCTCCCATCCTATTCCTCATCCTCATATCAGACATTGACAGGGATATAAGCCACAGTGCTGTGTCTTCCTTGCAGATGACACCCGATCTGTATGACAGTGTCCACCGTTGAAGACACTGCAAGACTCCAAGCAGACATAAACCAAATCTTTAAATGGGCTGCAGAAAACAATATGAAGTTCAATGATGAGAAATTTCAATTACTCATATACGGAAAACGTGAAGAAATTAAAATCTCATCGGAGTACAAAACTAATTCTAACCACACAATAGAGCGAAAACTAATGTCAAAGACCTGGGAGTGATCATGTCAGAGGATCTCACCTTCAAGGACCATAACAATGTAGCAATTGCATCTGCTCGAAAAATGACATGATGGTTAATGAGAACCTTCAAAACCAGGGATGCCAAGCCCATGTTGACACTTTACAGATCGCTTGTTCTATCTAGGCTGGAATATTACTGCACACTAACTGCACCTTTCAAGGCGGGTGAAATTGCTGACCTTGAAATGTGCAGAGAACCTTCACCGCACGCATAAGTGCGATAAACCACCTCAACTACTGGGAACGCTTGAGTTCCTAAACCTGTACTCTCTAGAACGCAGGCGGGAGAGATACATTATTATATACACATGGAAAATTCTCGAGGGCTTAGTACCAAACTTGCAAACAAAAATCACTCCGTACAAAGCAAAAGACTTGGCAGGCAATGTAACATCCCCCAATGAAGAGCAGGGTGCCACTAGCACGTTGAGGGACAACACAATAAGTGTGAGGGGCTCAAGATTGTTCAACTGCCTCCCAGCGTACATCAGGGGATTACCAACAAGCCCCTGGCTGTCTTCAAGCAGGCACTGGACAGGCACCTCAAGTCGGTACCTGATCAGCCGGGCTGTGGTTCGTACGTTGGACTGCGTGCGGCCAGCAGTAACAGCCTGGTTGATCAGGCTCTGGTCCAACAGGAGGCCTGGTCACAGACCGGCGCGGGCGTTGACCCTGGAATTCTCTCCAGGTAGACTCCAGCTATATCTCTCTCTCTCTACACTCTCACTCTCACACTTCACTCTCACACTCACTCACTCTCACCTACCTCTCCTACACTCACTACTCACACTCTCACTACTTCACACTCTCCTCCTCACACTCTCACTCTCACTCTCACTCACACTCTCACTCTTCACACTCTCCTCACACTTCTTTACTCTCACTCTCACTTCATTCACTCTCACTCTCTCTCACTCTCTCACACTTCAACTCTCACTCTCACACTTCACTCTCACACTCTCACTCTCACTCACTACTCACTCTCACTCTCACTCTCACACTCTCACTCTACACTCTCTCACTCACACTTCTCACTTCACACTCTCACTCTCACACTCTCTACTCTCACCTCTCACTCTCACTTTACTCTCTCACTACTCTCACTCTCACACTCTCACTCTCACACTCTCACTTCACACTTTCACTCTCACACTTCTCACTCTTCACCCTTCTCAAATCTCTCTACACTCTCTCACTTCTCACACTCTCACTCTCACTTCACTCTCACACTTCATCTCCTCTCACTCTCACTCTCACTCTCATACTCTCACTCTCACACTCTCACTCTACACTCTCACTCTCACACTCTCTCTCTCACACTCTCTACTCTCTCACACTTCTTACTCTCACACTTCTCATCTCTCACACTTCCTCTCACACTCTCTCTCACACTTCTCTCTCCATCTCTTCTCACACTTTCTTCACACTTCTCTCTCACACTTCTCTCTCTCACATCTCTCTCTCACACTTCTCTTCCACACTCTCTCACTTTCACACTTCTCTCACACTTTCTCTCACACTTTCTCACTTTCCACTTTCACACTTCTCTCACACTTCTCTCACACTCTCTCACACTTCTCTCACTTTCACCTTTCTCACACTTTTCACACTCTTTCTCACACTTTTACACTTTCACACACTCTCTCACACACTTTCTCACACTCACACTCTTCCATTCACACTCTTCACACACTTTCACACTTCCACACTTCCACACTTTCTCACACACTTTCACATACTTTCACACTTTCTCACACACTCTTCACACTTTCTCACACTTCACACTTCACATCACCTTCACACATCACACTTCACACTCCACACTCCCCTTCACACTACTTTCTTCACACACATTCCTACGAAGAAAGGTTAGTGAAATCGGCCTGACGACACTAGAGGACAGGAGGGTTAGGGAGACATGATAACGACATATAAAATACTGCGAGGAATAGATAAGGTGGACAGAGACAAGATGTTCCAGAGAGGGACACAGAAACAAGGGTCACAATTGGAAGTTGAAGACTCCTATGAGTCAAAGGGATGTTAGGAAGTATTTCTTCAGTCATAGAGTTGTCAGGAAGTGGAATAGCTTGGAAAGCGACATAGTGGAGGCAGGAACCATACATAGTTTTAAGACTAGGTTTGATAAAGCTCATGGAGCAGGGAGAGATCAGTGAAGAGGCGGGGCCAGGAGCTATGACTCGATCCCTGCAACCACAAATAGGTGAGTACAAATAGGTGAGTACACTCTTCACACACACACACTCACACACTTCACACACTTCACACACACACACACTCACACACACTTCACCACACACACACACTCACACACCACACACTCACACACACTCACACACACTCACACCACACACACACTCACACACACTCACACTCACACACACTTCACACCCCACACACTCACACACACTTCACCACACTACACACACTCACACACACTCACACACTCACACACTCACACACTCACACATTTCACACACACTCACACACACTTCACACACTCACACACACACTCACACACTCCACACTCACACACTCACACACTCACATACATCACACACACCACACACACTCACACACACTCCACACACTCACACACACTCACACACACTCACACACACTCACACACACTCACACACTCACACACTCACACACACTCACACACACCTACACACACACACTCACACACTCTACACAACTCACACACACTCACACTCACTACTCACATCACTCACACTACACTCACACTACACACACTCACACACACTCACACACTTCACACACACTCACACACACTCACACACACTCACACACACTCACACACACTACACACACACACTCACACACTCACACACTCACACACCTCACACACACTCACACACATCACACACTCACCACACACACTCACACACTCACACACACTCACACACACTCACACACTCTCACACTCACACCTCACACACACTCACACACACTCACACACACTCACACACACTCACACACACTCACACACACTCACACACACTCACACACACTCACACACACTCACACACACTATATATATAGTATCTCGCAAAAAATTACTATATTTCTTGGATAAAAAAAATATAACCAGGAATGATTGGTCATGGTTTATTGCATCCCAAAAATTGAATCAGACCTATTAAAAAAAAGAGGGGGGCCTTATCCATCCTCAGGAAAACTGGTAAAAATCTAATATTTCTGCTACTTTGATTGTAGATTTAGCACTTCTTTTTTATTATAATAATAATCTGCTATACTTTGAGCCCAATTTCAAGCTACTTCAGTTCCTAAAAAACCTACCAAAATCATTTCTGTTTCAGTAGTATATCTTCCATTCTATTAGTTAATACCAAGAAACAGATAATCAAACCATAAAAACCATCCTAGAAAACACCTCAAACTGGCTGTTTTTAAACCAAACAAAAACAATTTTCTTTTTAGATTTATGTCAGGAATATCAAGATTTTTGCAGTCAAAATATTTGGTTTTATTTTTTAATAGCATCAAGAAAACTGTACTATGAAGTCTCATTATGACTGTTTACTAATAAACAGACCACTGCTGGTGCTAAGAGTTTTTGTAAATGATGGTGCATGTGAAGAACTAGTCGTATTTAAGTCATCAATCAAACTCTTTCAATCTGAAAAGGTGAATGAATTTGTTGTACAACAGTTACTCATCAAGTTCAATGTACCTGCTTAATACAGTAGTTACTCAGTAGGTTCAGTGTACCTGCTTAATACAGTTTAGTTAGTACTCTGTATCTGATATTCTACCTTCCTCAAATGCAAGAAAAAAATTATTATTAAAGTTGACTTTTTAATAATCAGACAGATTAATCCCTACACACACACATACAAATTCTATAAATGTCAACAATTTACATACCCTCTCTTAACTTTGCAGAAGTCAAAAGCCACACTCCTGTATGAAATGGCTTTTTCGTTGATATACTTGGCATACCGCCGAATAAATGTTGACATGTCATAGCCTAAAGAAATGGGAGGAAGAAAGAAATGTTATGTACAAGACAAATACAAATAAATGTAACAAGACTGACAGCAGACAATCATGAACACTTGTACCATACAAAATATCTCATGATGGGCAGCATCAGAAATTGAAGTCATGTATTGTATAAAGTTTACATGTTAATGTAAGACTTGATAATATAATGGATGTACCTGAAACATCACTGTTTAATATTCCTTACATCCTATTTTCCTCTTATAATCCCACTTTTCTTTTATCTGCAATGTTAATTTCTCCTCAAAAATGGTTTACACACGAAGCCTTCAGTTTACAACCCCCCACACCCACCCACACTATTCTTCTCACAAACTTACCCACTATTCAGTCTGTACTAACACTATCCAAAAAAGTCTTACATATTAATTCTCAAATTCAGTATATGTACTGTATTACATTTTTGTATCAACAAAGTTATTACATCACTCCAAATGCTACAAGTGTACTTTTTTGCATAAAAAAGAGAACTTGCAAAAACTAATTACCAATTTGAACAGTCTGCTCACCAAAAGTTCTACACAAACATATTCAAGCCAATGTTTAAGCTTTATCATAAACCAACAGTAAATGTTACCTGTTAAAGGAAGGGAAATAATACCTCAAATTTAATGAGAGTTGTATGACAGAAGGCTGGAAGACAGGAATGGGAAAGGGAGGTGGGGAAAACTGCATGTATTCTGACTTACTGGAGGCTTATCATAGTGTTTAATGGGTCACTGCTTTAAAAACTTAAGCAGGCTATGATATCAGGGACAATTGCTCCACTAGATAAAACAAAAAAATATTGTACATGACAAAAGAAAGGTGTCTCATGAGGGAAGTAAGGCTGGGGAGGAGGAAAACACACAGTACCTCAAACTTTCATGTTTCTGTGACTGTACCTGCAGAAATGTTTCTTATATAATGGACTTTGTAGATAACACAAAAACCGATGAGAAAAAATGTAAGAGGATTGAAAAAGTTGAAGGAAAATATGGTAAAGTTAAAGAAATGTTTCAGGAAGAGGCAACAGAAATTCAACCCAAACATATACAATAGGAGGATGGAAGGAGAAAAGTGATTAATAAAGCAGCATAACAGGAAAAGATAGCAGCAGATGCTGCTGCTGCGGCATAAAGAAGGACAATAACCCTAAAGTGAAGGTAACACCATACTTAAACATCAGCTGTGTACGAACTTAAAAATAACAAGAGCGAGTTTCAGGACTTAGTGTTGTCATAAGAATATGATGTTAATATTTGAGTATGTTTAAAAATGATAGGTAAAAAAAAAATGAGATACATAGAAATATAAGAAAAAATAGGTGGTGGTACAGGCAAACAGAAAATAAACAGGTGAATAAAGCAGAAACACAAGAATGAAGCACCACCACATGAGAGATGGGAAGAACTACATACTACAGTTATATACAGTACAGCAAAACCAAGATAATGGAGGAATTAATTACATCAGCTAATTAATGGGTTAACAGGGTCCAGAAGCTGTAATTTGTAAAATAAAAACATAATAAAAGGTTCATATAAAACAGTTCTTCACCAAGTGGTAACCTGCTGGAATGGGATGCAAGAAGAGGTATAATGCACAGCACTCACCAGACAACAACAATTATGATGTTACAGATACAACATTGATTTTCTGGACACTGATGGTCCAGAAACTCTTATAATCCATACAAATTTAAGAGCAGGAACTTGAAATTCCCGCAGCAGTGTATTTACCACCCAACTGCATGTTACTTATCCAACCTTTAGACCAAGGAATACTGAACTCTCTAAAGGCGGAAAAATCACTAAACCAGAAAGGCTTTGGAACCAAAGGGTCCGGAAAATTGATGTTGTACCTGTATTACATACTCAAGAATAGTGATCACTAGCATGGCTACTTATAAAGCTCTTCTACCTAATGAAATTTTTCATAAATATAACTAAAAAGTTCATCCATAATTGAATAGCACATGGAAAGAACTTCATAATACATACTATTTAATTTCTGATGCACTTTTCCAATCGCATTTATGTACTATATAGAGGAACTTTATAAAAGTAGACTATATGAACATGTAGTCATGAATACATCAGATATTTTCCAGACATTATGTGGGGAGGGATTGAATTAACAGATGTAGAGCTGCCAAAGTGACGGAGTTCTAAATCAAGATGGAAATAAAAGAAAAATGAGAAATGTAATGTAAAAAAAAAAGCTAGAAGACCAAGTGTATGAACAATGATGGACAATTCTGTATAATATATAAATAAGATGTAAGAAACAGCTTTCTTCTAGATATATACACGTCTGCAGACAAGTACTGACGAAAAAACTGAAAAATCAATGTTTAAAGAAAAAAATAAAAAATAAGAAAAGTTGAAAAAAAATTAAAAACTCAATAGTGAAACACTTGACAAGTCAGCTGGTATCAAGACAGCTTTCAATGGTCATCAGAAACCTCAGCCAATAACTTTCAAAGTAGTAACACCTGAAATCTAGCTATTTGTGTACCAACTAACAACTGATACAAACTGACATGAAAACCAGTACAGTAGGGCCCTGCTTTAGGCGTTTTGCCTTACGGCATTTTGCTAATACTACAGACATTTCAAATTATGACCAAAACTCGCTATACGACTCCCCCACCTGACTTTCTAATATGGTCACCGTGCGCCACCCAGTTTGTTTACATTCTCGTGAGCATGGGTCTCTATTATGTCTGGAAACTTTCCAAAATTTTAAGCGTTTTAAATTCATTTCATATTTTATATACAGTGGTCCCTCGGTTTTCGTGCATCTCCAAACTCGAACATTTATGTAAGTGTATTTTCGTAAGTGCTGTTGCAAGTGTATTTTTGGGGGTCTGAAATAGACTAACCTACGTGACATTATTTCTTAAAGAAGTAAATTCGTTCGGTAATGGCATTTGAGCAGCATTCTGGAACGAATTTTTGGCGAAAACCGAGGGACCACTGTACTACTATACTACAGTGGTACCTCGGGATACGAACAGCTCAAAACTCAAACAATTGTGTGTTTATGTAAGTGCTTTTGTAAGTATTTTTGGGGGTCTGAAATGGATTAATCTAATTTACATTCCTTATGAGAACAAATTTGTTCGGTATCGGCACTCGAACAGCCTTCTGGAACGAAATAAATTTGTATCCCGAGGTACCACTGTACTCTGTTAATTATACCTGTGTGTAGTTGTACCTAAACAAACTTATATACAGTGGAACCTCAGTTTTTGTTTTTAATTCGTTCCAGAGTGTCTGACAAAAACCAAATTCGACGAAAACTAAAGCAATATTTCCCATAAGAAATATGTAATGTAAATCAAATTTATCTGTTCCAGACACCCAAAAATATTAACAAAAAATACATTTTATAGAGAATAACTATAATTTTCCATACTGAAAACAATGAGAAATAAATATAAAACACTAATTTTAATGGATAAATGAACATTTAAATCAGTTTTACCTTTACTGAAGACTCTTATTGGCGTATGAAAGACTGCGAGGAGGGAAGAGGGAGGAGAGGTTATCTCTACCATCACTACCACCCTCTACCAACCCCACTACCACCACCCTCCTACCATCCTCCCACTACTCACCACCTCTCCACCCTCCTCTCTACCGCCCTCTCTACCCCCCTCCTCCAGCCCTCTCTACCGCCCTCTCACTCTTCCCTCTCTACCGCCCTCTCTACCGCCCTCTCTACCGCCCTCTCTACCGCCCTCTCTACCGCCCTCTCTACCGCCCTCTCTACCGCCCTCTCTACCGCCCTCTCTACCGCCCTCTCACCGCCCCTCTACCACCCTCCTACCCCCTCCTACCACCTCTCTACCCCCTCCTACCACCTCTCTACCACCATCCTACCACCATCCTACCACCTCTCTACCACCTCTACACTACCACCCTCACTACCACCACTACTCTCTCACCATCACTACCACCCTCTCTACCACCCTCTCTACCACCATCACTACCACCCTCTCTCACCATCACTACCACCCTCTCTACCACCATCACTACCACCCTCTCTACCACCATCACTACCACCCTCTCTACCACCATCACTACCACCCTCTCTACCACCATCACTACCACCCTCTCTACCACCATCACTACCACCCTCTCTACCACCATCACTACCACCCTCTCTACCACCATCACTACCACCCTCTCTACCACCATCACTACCACCCTCTCTACCACCATCACTACCACCCTCTCTACCACCATCACTACCACCCTCTCTACCACCATCACTACCACCCTCTCTACCACCATCACTACCACCCCTCTCTACCACCATCACTACCACCCTCTCTACCACCATCACTACCACCCTCTCTACCACCATCACTACCACCCTCTCTACCACCATCACTACCACCCTCTCTACCACCATCACTACCACCCTCTCTACCACCATCACTACCACCTCTCTCACACACCTCTCTACCACCATCACTACCACCCTCTCTACCACCATCACTACCACCCTCTCTACCACCATCACTACCACCCTCTCTACCACCATCACTACCACCCTCTCTACCACCATCACTACCACCCTCTCTACCACCATCACTACCACCCTCTCTACCACCATCACTACCACCCTCTCTACCACCATCACTACCACCCTCTCTACCACCATCACTACCACCCTCTCTACCACCATCACTACCACCCTCTCTACCACCATCACTACCACCCTCTCTACCACCATCACTACCACCCTCTCTACCACCATCACTACCACCCTCTCTACCACCATCACTACCACCCTCTCTACCACCATCACTACCACCACTCTCTCACCACCATCACTACCACCCTCTCTACCACCATCACTACCACCCTCTCTACCACCATCACTACCACCCTCTCTACCACCATCACTACCACCCTCTCTACCACCATCACTACCACCCTCTCTACTACCATCTACCACCCTACCACCATCACTACCACCCTCTCTACCACCATCACTACCACCCTCTCTACCACCATCACTACCACCCTCTCTACCACCATCACTACCACCCTCTCTACCACCATCACTACCACCCTCTCTACCACCATCACTACCACCCTCTCTACCACCATCACTACCACCCTCTCTACCACCATCACTACCACCCTCTCTACCACCATCACTACCACCCTCTCTACCACCATCACTACCACCCTCTCTACCACCATCACTACCACCCTCTCTACCACCATCACTACCACCCTCTCTACCACCATCACTACCACCATCACTACCACCCTCTCTACCACCATCACTACCACCCTCTCTACCACCATCACTACCACCCTCTCTACCACCATCACTACCACCCTCTCTACCACCATCACTACCACCCTTCTACCACCATCACTACCACCCTCTACAACCATCACTACCACCCCTCTACCACCATCACTACCACCCTCTCTACCACCATCACTACCACCCTCTCTACCACCATCACTACCACCCTCACTACCACCATCACTACCACCCTCACTACCACCCTCTCTACCACCATCACTACCACCATCACTACCACCCTCTCTACCACCATCACTACCACCATCACTACCACCCTCTACAACCATCACTACCACCCTCTACAACCATCACTACCACCCCCTACAACCATCACTACCACCCCTACACCATCACTACCACCCCTACAACCATCACTACCACCCCTACAACCATCACTACCACCCCTACAACCATCACTACCACCCCTACAACCATCACTACCACCCTCTACAACCATCACTGCACCCCTACAACCATCACTACCACCCCTACAACCATCACTACCACCCCTACAACCATCACTACCACCCTACAACCATCACTACCACCCCTACAACCATCACTACCACCCCTACAACCATCACTACCACCCCTACACCATCACTACCACCCCTACAACCATCACTACCACCCTCTACAACCATCACTACCACCCTCTACAACCATCACTACCACCCTCTACAACCATCACTACCACCCTCTACAACCATCACTACCACCCTCTACAACCATCACTACCACCCTCTACAACCATCACTACCACCCTCTACCACCAACAAAGCCAGACTGACTCGGAAAGCATGCGTCAAATGCTTTGTGTGGGCACGGGAAGGCGGACACGTTTGGTATGGTGGACGAAAAACAAGGTGACGAACGAAAATTAGGACATTTTGATGAAAAGAGCCGTCGAAAACCGAATTCGACGAAAACCAGGGCAAACGAAAACCAAGGTTCCACTGTACTGTGCTGGCGTGCCGGTACACATTAAAATCAGAATGTCTTATTAGTCTTGAAGACGCAATATTAATCAATAATGATGATAATAATACGCAATATTAAATACTCTGAGGTGCATTAAATGTCATATATTACGTTAATACAGACATTTTCATTAATCCATCTATGATATTTTTTCAAAATTATATAATACACACACTACATAACAAACGTGATAAATATACCCCATGGTAGAACAAATTAACATTAATGAGATGTTTTTCCAGTTTGCTTGCCGGAGTGTCAGAAAGAATAAAGTTTTCTCTAGTTCAACACCAAAGAAAATGTGTACACAATAATATTACTGGGAATAACTGTTAAAAGATAAAGAATCAAATACAAAGTGGGAGTTGTCACAGTTGCTTTTTGCTGATGACACTGTGCTTTTGGGAGATTCTGAAGAGAAGTTGCAGAGGTTGGTGGATGAATTTGGTAGGGTGTGTAAAAGAAGAAAATTGAAAGTGAATATAGGAAAGAGTAAGGTGATGAGGATAACAAAAAGATTAGGTAACGAAAGACTGGATATCAGATTGGAGGGAGAGAGTATGGAGGAGGTGAATGTATTCAGATATTTGGGAGTGGACATGTCAGCAAATGGGTCTATGAAGGAGGTGGTGAATCATAGAATTGATGAGGGGAAAAGGGTGAGTGGAGCACTTCGGAGTTTGTGGAGACAAAGAACTTTGTCCATGGAAGTAAAGAGGGGAATGTATGAGAGTGTATAGTTATACCAACACTCTTATATGGGTGTGAAGTATGGGTGATGAATGTTGCAACGAGGAGAAGGCTGGAGGCAGTGGAGATGTCATGTCTGAGGTCAATGTGTGGTGTGAATATAATGCAGAGAATTCGGAGTTTGGAAATTAGGAGGAGGTGCGGGATTACCAAAACTATTATCCAGAGGGCTGAGGAGGGGTTGTTGAGGTGGTTCGGACATGTAGAGAGAATGGAACGAGACAGAATGACTTCGAGTGTATAAATCTGTAGTGGAGGGAAGGCGGGGTAGGGGTCGGCCTAGGAAAGGTTGGAGGGAGGGGTAAAGGAGGTTTTGTGTGTGAGGGGGTTGGACTTCCAGCAAGCATGTGTGAGCGTATTTGATAGGAGTAAATGGAAACAAATGGTTTTTAATACTTGACGTGCTGTTAAAGTGTGAGCAAAGTAACATTTATGAAGGGATTCAGGGAAACCGGCAGGCCGGACTTGAGTCCTGGAGATGGGAAGTACAGTGTCTGCACTCTGAAGGAGGGGTGTTAATGTTGCAGTTTTATAACTGTAGTGTAAAGCATCCCTTTGGCAAGACAGTGATGGAGTGAATGATGATGAAAGTTTTTCTTTTTTGGGCCACCCTGCCTTGGTGGGAATCGGCCGATGTGTTAATAAAATATAAATAATAAAATAACTGTAGAAAATTATTCCTTTCATATGCCTTCACTCAGAGCGTCATTCCTTCTAAAAATGGTGTGTTACATGAGAATGGGAGTGTTGCTCTTTATTTATTCTACTGTACCAACATGGAGACAACTTGCACACAATGTAAGGTGTTTGTATTATAGAATAAGCTTCACAAACATGGAAATGAACATGTATGAACCATAACTAGATGTGCTCGTCTGCTTGTTTACATACTCCATGTCTCTGTCCTCTCTCATTTACTCATTCTCTCCCTCTCTCATTTATTCATTTTATCTTGTTTACTCACCTCTCACCCTACATTAAGACTACAAATATTTTAAGTAATGAGTGTACTGTGTATTCATTTTATTGCTCTGGGGCACTTTAAATGTTGTAGTATATTATGTGTGGGTGGGATGGCCAGAGGGCTACCATTCAAATTCAAATTCTTTATTTCTGGTAATATACAAGGTGGGGTGTACTTATAACTATACATTTTATGAAGTAGATATTACAAGATGGCCAATAATATGCCTAGGTATGCCTAGGCTTTTCAGGCAGTCTTATGATAGGTCTTACTCAATAGCGACACAATGATTATACAGATAGTAAGGTTAGGTAATTGTAGTGATTAACTAGGTTTACAAAATTGAGGTACTGGAATTTAAACATTTAAGAATTTAACAATTAGTTTAAGAATTTAACAATTAGTTTATATATTAATGGTAAAGGTGATGTATTGGCATATTACAGTTTCTATATTGGAGTGTCTTAGGCAAACTTATGACTAGCTTAAGAATTATGAAGCAACAGTTATTAGAATTTTGGTTAGTCCTGTGCAAATTAAGGGGAATCACAGATATCAATAAGTGTATTTTGCTGTGGATATGTGCAAGATAAAGTAGTTTTCATGTGGTTAGCTACCGGTTGGGTGCGTAAGTGAGATAAGATGTTTTTTAACAGTGCTTTTGAAAATGGAGGTTGTGTCTGCAGTTCTAGAGTTTTCAGGCAGGGAGTTCCAGATTTTAGGCCCTTTTATGCGCATTGAATTTTTGTATAGATTTAGTCGGACACGGGGAATGTCAGAGAGATGTTTATGTCTGGTATTATGTCTATGGGTCGGTCCTGTCACAACTGTCAAGAAAGTGTTTTAGCTCAGGGTTAAAGTTGGAATTAATGGTTCTATAAATGTAGATAGCAGAGTAGTAAGTATGGATGTTCTGAACAGTGAGTAGGTTTAAGTCTTTGAAGAGTTGGGGAGTGTGCTGCCTAGCGTTGGATTGCGTGATAATTCTTACTGCGGCTTTTGGTTGGGTTATTATTTGCTTTAGGTGGGTAATTGCTGTTGTTCCCCATGCACAAATGGCATATGTGAGGTAGGGATAGATGAGTGAGTAGTATAGTGTGAGTAGGGCTGATTGTGGTACATAATACCGTATCTTAGAGAGGATCCCTATAGTTTTGGACACTTTCTTTGTTATGTGTTGGATATGGGTGCTGAATTTAAGGCTGCTGTCAAGGTGAAGGCCCAGGAACTTGCCCTCATTATGTTTAGCAATAGATAACAAAAAAAGGCACAATACCATGACTGGAACAATACACACACAACCCGCACATATAAAAGAGAGGAGCTTACGATGACGTTTTGGCCCGACTTGGACCATTTACAAAGTCACACTAACACACAGAGACGGTGGAAGGGGTATTTATAGGCAGGCAGACAGGGGAGGGTACAAGAGAGTGGGGAAAAATGGAGTAAGTAGTGGAAGTGGTAGTAGTAGTAATAGTAGTAGTGGAGACAGTCATATGCTAGGAAAGGAGCACTGCAATGAGGCTAGCGGCCCTCAATCTCCTTTTTTTCTCCTATGGGTTTTCCTTTCTTTCTTTTCTTTTGCCTTGTATTTGTCCTTCATTTTTTTTCGCCTTTCCTCCTTCTGTGTTCTCGTCCCACCCTTGCGGGCCGCTAGCCTCATTGCAGTGCTCCTTTCCTAGCATATGACTGTTTCCACTACTTCTAATACTACCACTTCCACTACTTACTCCATTTTTCCCCACTCTCTTGTACCCTCCCCTGTCTGCCTGCCTATAAATACCCCTTCCACCATCTCTGTGTGTTAGTGTGACTTTGTAAATGGTCACAAGTCGGGCCGAAACGTCGTCGTAAGCTCCTCTCTTTTATATGTGCGGGTTGTGTGTGTATTGTTTTAGCAATAGGTGTAGTGTTGATCTTAATGTTTAATTGTGGATCATCTGCTCTGTTGCCAAACATAATACAGTGGACCCTCGGTTAACGAATACCCCGGGAATCGTGCAATTATGTAAGTATAATTTTGTAAGTTCTTGTGGAAGTGTATTTTTGGGGGTCTGAAATAGACTAACCTACGTGAAATTTTTCCTTAAGGGAGTAAATTCGTTCGGTAATGGCACTTGAGCAGACTTCAGGAGTGAAGTTTTTACGAAACTCGGGGGTCCACTGTATAGAAGGTCTTATCAGTGTTGAGTTTAAGTTTATTGGCTGTCATCCATGTTGATATTTTTATTAATTCGTCGTTAACAATAGTATTAAGCGTGGCAAGGTTTGTGTGGGAGATGACATAAGTTGTGTCGTCAGCAAAGAGTATTGGTTTCAGGTGTTGTGATACATTGGGAAGATCAATGATGTACAAGAGGAAGAGCAGGGGACCAAGGACACTTCCCTGCGGTACTCCGGTGTCTACCACACCTAATTTTTTACAATAAATAATACTCACCTCTCACCCTACATTAAGACTACAAATATTTTAAGGTAGGTAATGAGTATAGTACTGTGTGTGTATTACTTTTTACAGCTAGCCCTCCACTTTCATGAGCTTCGAACATTCGCAAATGCTCAGCCACCCAATCATATACAGTGGACCCCTGGTTAACGAAAAAAATTCATCCCAGAAGCCTGCTCAAGTGCCATTACCAAACGAATTTATTTCCTTAAGAAATAATGTCATGTAGGTTAGTCTATTTCAGACCCCCAAAAATACACTTCCACAAGCACTTACAATATTATCTTACATAATTGTACGATTTCCGGGGTGTTCATTAACCGGGGGTTCACTGTACAATATTTTACAATGTTTTCATGTATTTTATGATTGTTCGTGGTTCAACAGGTTAAGGAAGCGGTATTGTTAGGCTAAGTAAATGCTATTATTACATTTCGCTACAATATATTTGCGCATCAAAACACTCGCGAACGCTACAGTACAGTGGACCCCCGAGTTACGAGCATAATTCATTCCAGAAGGCTGCTCAAGTGCCATTACCGAACGAATTTTCCCTTAAGGAATAATGGCAAGTAGGTTAGTCCATTTCAGACCCCCAAAAATACACTTACAAAAGCACTTACAATATTACACTTGCATAATTGTACGATTTCCGAGGTCCTCGTAACTCGGGGGTCCACTGTATTATTATATTTCCCTACATCATATTTGCGCACCAAACATTCACAAATTTTCAAGATTCATGAGGTTCTTGATCCCCTAACCCTCGCGAATGTAGAGGGCCTCCTGTATTGTTTTTAATATATACTAGTTCTATTGCTAACTTAATACATATGTGTTAGTGTAAACTTGTTATCAGGCATTTACAGTGAACCCTCGCTATTCGAACACTCCAAAACTCACCCTCATTCCAGAATGCTGTTCAAGTGCTGTTACCAAACAAATTTATTCCCATAAGGAATGATGTAATTAGATTAGTCCATTTCAGACCCCCAAAAATACACTTATAAAAGCACTTACAATAATAAACTTACATAAAAGGGTGAGTTTTGGAGTGTTCAAATAGCGAGGGTCCACTGTATATGCATTTTTAAGTGGAAAAAATGGCATTCTGCTTTCCGGCACTGTCCGCTTTCTGGTGATGTCCGATTTCCAGTGGTAGCCTGGAACCTAACCTGCCATATGAGTGGGGCCCTACTGTACATTAAAACTTAACAAAATAATCATGTTAGGTAAATGGACACACAGACATTTTATAATGGTTATTTCTCACTCGCCGGGATCTTTTCGAAGGTGGTACAGTGGACCCCCGGATTCCGTACTGCTCCTAACTCGAACAATTATTTTTTTTTTATTTTTTTTTTTTTATTAACACATCGGCCGATTCCCACCAAGGCAGGGTGGCCCGAAAAAGAAAAACTTTCATCATCATTCACTCCATCACTGTCTTGCCAGAAGGGTGCTTTACACTACAGTTATAAAACTGCAACATTAACACCCCTCCTTCAGAGTGCCGGCACTGTACTTCCCATCTCCAGAACTCAAGTCCGGCCTGCCGGTTTCCCTGAATCCCTTCATAAATGTTACTTTGCTCACACTCCAACAGCACGTCAAGTATTAAAAACCATATGCCTCCATTCATTCCTATCAAATACGCTCGCACATGCTTGCTGGAAGTCCAAGCCCCTCGCACACAAAACTTCCTTTACCCCCTCCCTCCAACCTTTCCTAGGCCGACCCCTACCCCGCCTTCCCTCCACTTATATAAGTGTATTTTTGTAAGTGCTTTTGTTTTAAAGTATATTTTTGGGGGTCTAAACGGACTAATCTAATTTACATTATTCCTTATGGAAACAAATTCTTTCAATAACGGCACTTGAACAGCATTCTGGAATGAACTGTGGCCGATAACCAGGGGTCCACTGTATTAGCTTGACACGCATCCTGGTGAGCAAAACGTAGCCATAATGAAATACCTTTGTTGCACATGTGTCCATTTACTTAACATTGTTGGTATTTTACCAATTCTATGGTAAATAGCTAGAGTTTTTACAGTCTGAATCACACACACACACAAGATATTAAAGAACTTTTAGTGTCATGTGTTTTGTCTGAGTTCTGTTGTAGCTATTAAGGAAGAGTTTCAGAGCAGGGTTCACACTAGAGCTGATTGTCCAGTATATATATTATGCACAGTAATATGAGTGAATATATTGTGTGTATTGAACAAGTTTAAACTTTTGAGGAGTAGGGGAATGTGCTGTCTGGCACTATATTGAGTAATCATTCATACAGCCACATTTTGTTGAGTTATTATTGGCTTTAGGTGATTTGCTGTATTATGTCTTCTCGCACAAATATCAAAGATGAGGTAAGGATAGTTTGGAGAGTAGTACAAAGTAGATACTAGAAGTAGAGGGTCAGAGGATGCAGAAAAACAGACGTGAATTGTAAGTGCCATAAGAGTAACATTAATGAAAAACAACCGAGGCCAAGAATAACAGACAAGCGAACAAGAAAAAAATAGTATAGGGAATGTGGAGAAAGGCACCATTAAAACAATTTTATTCATAGGTAATTAATGACATGCATCTTAAGCAGCACATCTGAAACCAATTATGTTTACCATATATAGTGATAGTTTGTGCTAGAACTTGGGCACTGTACAGTGCTAGTAATTTATACAATACTTTTGAGTTGTTTTTTAGTACCTTTTACTTTAAATTCTTACTGTCACTTGTACATTTAGACATGAAATAAACACAGTTCCTCCACAACAGTAGGCAAACTAAACCATGCCCTTAAAACTGGAAATGAAAGGTGACTGCAAGGAGAAATCTTTTAGAAACAAATGTTGTGCATGACACCTTATGTAGGGCCTTCACACTCAGACAATAACACTGTGCATGACACCTGATGGAGGGCCTTCACACTCAGACTAACTTATGTTATACATTCAAAAATAAAAAGCCTGACAAATATCTAGACATTTGGCAAAATAAATGCAAAAGACATACTAGAAGAAGGAAGATTATTATATTCATGAAAGGGTGCACCAACCAGTAAGGTTCTTTTATTACCTGGAGGAAATGAGAGCTATGCAGAAGGACAAAGAAAATCATCCCACAACCTCAGGACCCTCTTATCCTGCTAGCAAAACCCCACAACCACCCTGCAGCACAGCCCACTCAACTCTCCATTCGTATTCCACACCCTCAATTTACACTAACTCTGATTCCTCTACCCCATCCACATTACTACACCTTGCTCCTTAAAGGGAATATTAACCATCACCACTCACTACTTTTACAAACTATGGATACCCTCTCCAACAACCTCCCTTGTATCTTTGACTCAACCTCACAACTGTTAACCAGAGCAAAGGCCCCTTTACAAGTATTGTACTGCACAGTCTTAATGCTGGAGTCCCACTTTCTCCATTTTTTATCTAATATTTTAATTATTCAGAGTTTAAATTTTGCCCAAATTAGTATTGCAGGTTTTCCCAGGATGACCCATAATGGTCTACTAACAAGCAGTATTAGTTAATACTGCTTGATTAGCTGGGACTGCAAGTTTCCTTACTCTTTACTCATCTGGCATCATAGCTATTGGTTTTGTTAGTGGACTGTTGCAAGTCAAATTCTAGAAAAAAGGATTAGCCAAATATGCGAGAAACTCCTGCTGGAAGGATCAGTTGGGAAGAGAGATATCCATACAATGTAATGTTGCTAATGATAAATACCTTCTCATTTGTCACTACCTTCCTTCTCCTTCCCTCCAGTGTGCATGTCTCAACCTCCATCTTGCCTCATCATGCAGAGCAAATCCCTTTCAAACTGCACCCTAATAAGACTGTGCACTTACTCCTAAAAAAAAAAATATTTCAAAGATCTTGCTCACACATGAAAGTGAAAGTGCTATTCCTTATATAAATGTGTTGGTTAATCATTTTCAAAACAGATGTTTTCTACAGTCAGTGGAGGAGGACTAAGTTCGTCTCCTCCTCAAGAAGCCTACCCTTGATTCAGGAAGTATGTTAAACTATTGTGCTGTTTCAAACCTTATGCTCCTTTCTAAATTAACATGCTATTCTTGATCAATTGTTTCCTTGTCTGGAGCACAGTAATGCTTAACCATGTGTTCAGTCTGCATATACACCATTTCTTTCAACAGAGATGCTTTTATTTAAAGAAATGCACTGCTGTTAATTTTGCTGGACCCCTCTGCTGCACTTGGTACTACTGATCATGGATTACCAGTACTGATACATGATCTTTTCAGTTGTGGTCTTAGGAATACTGCTTTGTCGCTTCTGAAGTGACATCTTATTGGTCAGTCATATCAAGTGGTACCTGAAGGATACCTGAAGGACACTTCTGAAGGTCAACACCCCCAGTGATCTAGTCCCCAGTCAATGATTTTGTATCTGAGCCATCTCCTTTGTTCTTTGACCAGTATTGTTTACCAATTATGTTAGATGCCCTTCAGGCTCATCATTTTTTATGCTGACAATATATGGGTTTACATCTGGGTTTTCAACGTGGAAAATGCAAAATTGTTTTAGTTCTCTTTGAAGAGACATAGGTAACAAACCAAATGGGGATAGGACAGATTCTGATTATCAGGAGACATCTCAGTTAAAGACAAGATTTTGGTCCCTCTGATTGTGGTAATGTCAGTTTACAGCCAGTGGAATCAGTGAAAGATCTGTGTTTACCTGGATTCTTCAATGTCATTTATCGGGGAATATCAATCAGTGTTAAATCTTACTATTTTCATATTCGCAATCTCTCAGCAGTCAAAAATTATCTTGACTTGAAGAGTATCTTGGGCCTTATCCATGTGCTTGCTTCCTCTCCTAAATGATTTTTGCAGTTGTGGGTTTGCCTAGCTACTTGGTAAAAAGACCTCAGTCTGTCCTCAATCATGCAGCTAGATTGTCATTTTTGCTCATAGATGGGATGGCCACCAGTTCTGATGCTTTACATCAGAAAGAAAAACATGATGTAAGGATTCTCAAATACTTCACATTTTAATATTCAGCAGTTTCTAAGAAATTTAAGAAATTTTTGTTCACGAGCACCTCAAATTTGTTATGCTTTTCAAGATATAGTGCTTTCGTGTGTGTCCAGACAGGAACTCAAAACAATTCCCAATAAACCCCACAAGTCCAGTAATGGCTTTATAGAACATTTGGTGAATAACTTTTCATTATTTATACTTATTAAATGTCATTGTTAATAAATGTTGGATAGTAAAAGCATTAAGTATAAATGCTTATACGTATTAAAATACATGCAAAAACTTAAAATTTACAAAAATATTTTTTTTTAAATTGCATATGATTGCAAACTCCATGTAATCAAGTAATTATATACATCAACAAAGGTAATTTAATAAAGAAAACATCTATACTTGCTGTTGGTGGAAATAAATGAAGCAGCTGCTGGTGTCTGAGAGGCAGTGTGACATTTCTTGCTCATCCATTTACAACAATGGAGCATAATTTACAGATATTGCCTTGTAGCAATGTCTGAAAGATTAAACATTGCTACAATGCAATAATGTACCTCATTTTGTCTCAAGGCAAGATACCTTTCTTGCTATTTCATGAAAGAATTTATTGAACATCATCCAACGAGTCTGGATGGCTTGCTTGGCTTCTGAGTTGTTGCAGACGTTAACAGCATGAGGAAAGTACCACAGCTCAGCCTAATGAAGGAATGTGTGTTGTGATGGGAAAGGTTGTCGGCTTGTTCTGCATCTTGTATGGTGACAATACTCATCCTACTCTTGAGGGCATGGAAGGATATGCTTCAGTCAACATGAGTGCTTTGCTAATGCCACGGTCTGTAAGGTAATCTATTCATGTTGCACATTAAAGAGAAAAGAATTTCATCCAAGATTGTCTTTGAAATAAATCTCTTAACAGGTTTCCAGCTAGCGTGTTTCTTAGGATACAAGCGAGAAGGTGCGTCAGTGTCAGGTCTTGTGAATGATGGCTTCAAGCTACTTTGTCCTGGGATGTGCAAAAGATCCAAAAATTGACACAGCATCATGGGAGAAGCTGGGAACATGGTTAAAGTAGAGTGAAGGTTGGCAGTATCAAGATCAGGGTGAATGAAGGCATCAGAATCAGGCAACAAGGTACATATTGCCTGAAAATGCCAGATTCTGAGGAAGGTCCATGGGTACACAAAGGTTAGGTAATGGTACCACAGGGATCAGGGGCCCAGGAGGAAGCAACACATTAATATTTAAGATTAACTGTGTTCCTTTTTTATTTTTTTGTACAAAAGGGGGTAGATGGGTAGCTCTCAGGAAAAACAAAAAGAAACCACATCACCCCTTGAACCATGGCTACTCTTGGTGTGACTGGCAGTTATGATGCTTCATGGAAACCACACCTCTACCCTACCTGGCATACTAGGATCCAGATTACATCAAGATGGCACCTCCAGAACTGAGCTAAGCTCACCCAATAATCGAGATGGATAATCACATGCTGGGAGTTACACCCCCTTGGCCGCTACTCGGATCCTTAACCCTTAAACTGTCCACACGTAGATATACGTTCACTCGCGTAGCTGACCAAACGTAGATCTACGTTTTTTTTCAAATGCTTTTAACCTTGCCAAGATAACCCTGAGTTGCCTAGAGATTAGAGAATGGGTCTGTGCACTCAGTGTGTGTAGTATTACAAAATGTGGGAATGACAAACAAAATGCACTCTTCATTTTAAAGAAAACGAACAATTTAATTTTTCCTCAAAATACTCTGTCAGCTACGCGAGTGAACGTATATCTACGTGTGGACAGTTTAAGGGTTAAGCAGCCTCTAAAAATAATTCAGTCATCTGATAACAAACAAGGTTGCTTGCCCTTCTCCCAGGACCCTGAGGGGTGCCTAGCATGTCCCCAGATAATACAATTCCCACAGTGTCACTACCAAGGTCCATGTTGGAATGGGGCTGAGATTTTTTTTTTTTTTTTTACTTTTTTCTTAGGAGCTGAATTTCACAAGGGGGAAATGTCCTCAATAACGAGGCTGAATGGAGAGAGGAGAAAGACGTATTTAGACTTGATCCAAGAAAGGAGACAAGAGGTCTAATTCCTCAGATCAAAATTCCTTTCACAACCCCAAGGAACTCACTCCCCCCTCCCCCATGAAGGGTGCTGTACTACTTTTACAGACACGTAAGCAGCTTTGGTTTGTGTGCAATAATGTGATGACTCCTCAGTTCAGCTTCAAACTTTCAACACAGTTGTATTCTACTTGCAAGGTTCAGACTGTTGTTGCAGTGTGCAAGTGATAGACAATGCATGCCCCCACCTTTCAAAGGTTTAAGCTTAAACTTATTCAATTTCCAAATATTAACTACCAGAAGTTTCCAAATATTCCCTATCAGACAACAGCTTCAAAATTACTGTTAAAATACTTCCTTTCCATAATGTGATTCATCACATCAATAACTATGTTCAATCACACCTTAAAACCTGCTTGAGTTTTCATTCATTATTCCTCCTATGTACTTCATTTTTATTTTTTTATTCTACTCCCATATATTGTATGGAAGTATTGTATCATATGTTTAAATTCCCTTCATTCAGCTAGAACACTGGCACCAGTCAGAGGGTGCTGGCCAAAACTGATACCAGGTTCAAAGGAAAGTCTATGGGCATGCCAGGGTCAATTAAAAGTACCATAGGTGGTAGGGAGAGGCCCAGAAGAAGGCAAAACATGAATGCAACTATCCATGATTAAGATATTCTTTTTTAAATACTACTCTCTCTGATAGATCCTGTTTTCTTCACACTTTTCAGACTTTTATTTCTGAAAAATAGTTAAAAATCTTCTCACAGCAACCTGCATCACTGCCACTGATGTAACAATACCGAAGAATCCTCTTGTATTGACTATCAAATTTTCTCTTAGCAATGAAGCCAGATGCAGTGCTTAACCTGTGTCTACAACAATGTATTTTGAGGGCTAGGATTATTTTTTCTAGAAGGAACAATTACACCCAACCAAAAATTGTCTTAGAAGACCTAACATAGAGAACTGGAGAAAATTTGAGAGCACTATGATCTCTGTGTAGTGTCTCGCAGCCAAACACACACATTATTAGTTTAAGGGTCAATTTCCTGCCAACAGAGGTATCTGCCTATACTTCCTTGTTTGCAGATACCAAAATAATGATAATACAAACATGGAGCTCAGTACTGTAGAAGATTGTAAGAGAAACAGATGTCATGACAAAACACCAAATTGTTTGAGTTTAAAACCACAAAAAGCAATTTAATTAAACAGACTGATAGAGATGAGACAGAACAACCTGGAGAATGGATGGTGGGTCGGGAGACAACAAGTATGCAACAAAATTAAGAATTTAACAATGACCACTGCTTTAAACCTATCCCCTGAAGCACATGTTCATTTGTTGATTGTTCTAGACATAACCATGCCTGTGACAGTCTAACACAGGCATCACAGCCTGGTTGATCAGGAACAGTGCCAAGACATTAATCAATTTCTACTAGTAATTTCCCTGTTTAAAATGTGTTGAAAAGCCTTTAACCATGTATGTTTATTGAATTCTCTTTAGTAGTTGTACCTTCTTTCCATTATGGTCTCTCATGCCTCCTCTTCTTATAGTTAGTTTAGTGTAGATGAAGAATCATTCCCTCTAGTCTTTCCTAAGAGTAATTATATCTTAATTGCCTTCATGTTAGGAAGAACAGCTTCAAGGATTTAGGGCATCCCCAGTAATATACGTATGGAACCTAAACTGATATGAACAATGAAACTTAAGTAAAATCTCCATATCTAATTTTAAGTAGTAAATAAAACTGTTTATAAACAATAACAGTTCAGCCTAGAGTATGAAAAATGACCCCCAAAATTATCATTTGTGATTAGGTATCTATTTTTATTCTTATTTTTTACCATCCAACCTATTATTTTCTTGAAGTTACAAGAGAGACTGCATTCTCTGACCTGTTTACCCACAAAACTGAGAATGGTATACATAAAAACAATAAATCACTTCATGTGCCCAAATTATTCTAGGGTACTTGGCACCACTGTGGAGCCCCCTCGCCTAGTCAAACAACGAAATCGAGAAATTCGGAACATAATTAACATAGAAGATAGTGTAAGGAAAGCGATTGGGAGACTTTCTTAAGAGAAGAACTAAAGTGAAATGTGGTAAATGGAAGTTACACAAGTAACAGGACCATGGAGTATTTTCAAAAATAATTTCAATACAAGTAAAATATATGGAATGAGTTATGTAGTGACAGTGGTAGAAACTCTTTGATCAAAGTTCAAAAGTAAATATGCTAGAAGGTAAATGAGAGTAGTCAGTGTTAAGAGGCTGGACAGAGCTGCAGCTAACCTTCCCTGCCATGAAAAATAACAGATACTGTTATTACAAACATATTACATGCATAAGAACATCACAAAGAATTTCAAGATGGGTCCTCAGTATATATTAACTAACTCATTATCAACACAACACATTTATGATCCTAAAACACCAACATGCAACACATGCAAAATAAGAAATACAGTAGTCCCTTGAATTATGACAGGCTGGAGTTACGGTTTACCCTCAGGAATTTTGTTTTGAGTTGCAATTAAAAATTGGAGATATGATGTGCATATGATGGTACAACAGTTATGGGTCACATTCTGTGGAAAAAATTAATCTAAGTTGCCCAAAATGCTCTGCATAACCAGGGACTTTCTATATACAGTATGTAGTATGCCAATGATGTCAGTTGGGTCTGTAATAGTTGTGTACTATGTTATTGTAGAAATAAAGATTATTATTATTATTCCTGACAACACAGTTGGGTGAATACACTTGCATCTCCCTTGTCAGAGTTCACAGGTTTGAACCTAAAGCATTAACACATATACATTATTATTATTATCATTATTACAGGAGTGGGGGGTCTGTGTGGGTGACTCAGCAGCCAATCAGCAACAGGGTTGAATGCATTTATGGTAACATATAAGCCAATAGAAGAATTTGTACTACAGTTTGTTCACTCTTCAGTTTAAAGCTATCAACTGTTTCCCATAATAACTCTGGATTATTTACCCTTCATAACTGCCTTTACATTATAATTATACCATCTTTTGTGTTACCAAGTCACTATACCCCTAAAGTGCGCAGTAAACCGTCCATTTCTTTAACTATCAAGCAAGAAATTACTGCATTGGTGCAGGAGTATGGATTTCCACCAACTATTTCTATTATCAAATAAAGAATATTAAATTGGCTGACAAATCTAAGCTGGTGAAAAAAGGCAGAGAAATTATCATAGAGATGGAAAGACTGTTGTTAATGTGGATACAAGAGCAGCAGATGAAAGATATAGTGCCTGCAAAGTTGTATCTGTTAGCATGCAAGTCACAGCTACAGTAAAAATTGTACTTCCAGGGTCTTGCAATGAATTATCATAAACCATGTTCAAAAGTAAATAGGTTTAAAGCAGTGGTCATTGTTAAATTCTTAATTTTGATGCATACTTGTCTCCCGACCCACCATCCATTCTCCAGGTTGTTCTGTCTCATCTCTATCAGTCTGTTTAATTAAATTGCTTTTTGTGGTTTTAAACTCAAACAATTTGGTATTTTGTCATGACATCTATTTGTTCTCTTACAATATTCTACAGTACCGAACTCCATGTTTGTAATATTTTGGTTTATGGTAATTCATTGCAAGACCCTGGAAGTACAACTTTAAGTTACAACAGTTTGGAGGTATGATGCATCTTTGTTATGCCCTGTCATAGTTTAATGTTAAAATGAGGTTTTTTCTCTTAATATTATATGACTCAATATTAGTTATGTATGTTATATTAATTATGTATGTGTTTCGATAAGTGACTTAAAGAGTGAAGGTCTCAAGTACTGAGCGACTCGTTTGCTCCCCCCCCCTTTCTATACCAAGTAGAGGTCAAACCTGGTGTTCTACTCAGGTCAGTTCTCTCTCACACCTGGTATGGTGAGCTTACCCTCTGAGGCTCTCCAAGACTCAGTTCACTCTCACCTCTGGAATGTTGAGCATACCCTCAAAGTCTCTTATTTAAAGTCCTATCTACAGATTAGACTTCGGAACTATGGTTCACAAGTAAGTTGTGACTCACTTGGAAGCAGTGATACCGAGGACTCAGTGCAGTGATTCTCCGCTTAAGTTTAATGATTAATCATTATTGACATTTGAGCGTTTTAATTCGAGGAAGTTCTCTCTCTCTCTCTCTCCTTATATATATATATATTATATATATATATATATATATATATATTATATTATATTATAAAGGAGAGAGAGAGAGACCCTCTGAATTCGCTTCATGTCAATTTGATAACTCATTATTGACATTGAAGCGGTTTAATTCAGAGGAAGTGTCTTCTTCTCTCTCTCTATATATATATATATATATATATATATATATATATATATATATATATATTATATATATAGAGAGAGAGAGAAAGAAGAGAGAGACACTTCCTCTGAATTAAAACGCTCACTGTCAATAATGAGTTAATCATTAAACTACGGAGAATCACTGCACTGGAGGTCACTTTCCTGCTCCAAGTGGTCACAACCTTGAACCATAGTTCAAGTCTAATTGTAGATAGGAACACACTTGTGTGTGTGTGTGTTACTCACCAATTGTACTTACCAATTGTGGTTGAAGGGGTCGAGACTCAGCCCTGGTCCCACCTCTTGCTGTCTGCTACTGGGTCTCTGCTCTCCTGCTCCATGAGCTTATCATACCTTGTCTTAAAACTATGTATGGTTCCTGCCTCCACTATTTTCTTTCTCTAGTCCATTCCACTTCCTGACTACTTGGCTGAAGAAATGTTTCCTGACATCCCTTTGACTCGTCTGAGTCTTCAGCTTCCAGTTGTGTCCCCTTGTTTCTGTGTTCCCCTCTGAAACAACCTGTCACATCTACCTTGTCAATTCCCCGCAGTATTTTGTATGTCGTTATCATGTCTCCTCTGACCCTTCTTTCCTCCAGTGTTGTTAGCCCTATTTCCCTCAATCTTTCTCATAAGACAGACCCCCCAGTTGTGGAACTAACCTTGTCGCAAACCTTTGCACTTTCTCCAGTTTCCTTTCGTGTTGACCAGGTGGGGTTCCAGACTGGTGCCATATTCTAGTATGGGCCTGACGTACACGGTATACAGTGTCTTGAACGATTCCTTGTTAAGGTAACGGGACGCTAATCTAAGGTTTGCCAGACGCCCATATGCTGCCGCAGTTATCTGGTTGATGTGTGCCTCCGGAGACGTGCGTGCGTGCGTGTATATATATATATCTAATCTTTATTATTATTATTATTTATTATTAGTATTATTATTATCAAAAGAAACGCTAAACCACAGGGGTTATACAGCATGGCTGGTCAGGACAGGATGCAGGAGAATGGATTGTAAGAGGGAGATGGATGATTAGTAGATTAAAGGGAGCAGGGCAGTGGAAGTGGGGATAGAGGGGGAGATCGAGGTAGAAGGGACTGGGGAGGTGCAGGGTAAATCTTCAGAGTTTTGGGAGTAAGTCGTTTCTGTCAAAAGTCAACGAGAGTCAGGATTAAAGGAGGGCCATCTGCAAGAAGGGAAGGTAAAGAAAGGGCCGCAGAGTGAAGATGACGTTTGGGGGTAAATTTTTCTGCTGGATAGTGAGCAGTCCCAAAAGAATATGTCGAACAGACACTGGAACCTGACAATGCCACAGAGGGGCAGGGGAGCCTTTATGAATACCCGTGAGTAAGACGAGTGTGGCCAGTGAAGAGGGGTGTGTGTTCCCCAACCTCGACATTGGTGACAAGAAGAAGGCCCGAAACCTATATACTTGGTTTAAAGTGAAGTTTGTTTTTTAGAAGGCAGACCATTGTTAAAGGGGGGAAGGTGGGTAGCAATGATCAAAAAATAGCAAAGGAATACCCCTATATGAAACTGGAAGGTCATGTACTGCTGACCGCGCAGCAGTGTCTGCCTGTTCATTGCCCTCCCCCGCTGTCTGGGAAAC
>WNWK01022906.1:0-22500 GCA_009830355.1 Cherax destructor
TCCAAAGTGAGTGCTGTGGAAAGACTATTATAATATCACTGATGGTACCATGATATACAATGGTGCGGGAGATGACTATTTACGCCACATGACGCAGTAGACAGGAATTAAACCTAAATTAATAGAAATAAAAGAGAAAGAACAAGAAATAAAGAGACTGTTATCTAAACTTGAGACAGAATGATCGATGACAGGAGACGTAACTATAAATATACTTGGCCAACTTGACGAGTCGTCAGCGCATCTTCTCTGTACTGTTCTGCAGCGCTCTATCACCCTTACGGGTTAAGCGCTTCGTTATTATGATAATAATAATAATGTGGACTGTCCTTCCAACATGCAGCACTATTGATGCTGTTAGAAAAAAGACAGACGTGGTAATTGACACGCTTTTTGACAACACAATCTTCAGAGTAACTTGCTGAAAGTAGACATAGAGAAATTATCCTTTTAAGACAGCAAGTCCCATCCTAGAAATATACCCAGATTCCTTGTGTTACAAAATGACACGATATCTATTAGTAATAGACATCTCCAGTGAACACTAGAAAGGATAGCTCTACTAGCATCCAGCCTGTTACTGGGCTTTTGCAACAAAGTCAGTATCCTGGTCCAGTTATCCAACATATTCAATAAGCTTCAAGAGGATTACAACTGGTAGGGTACTAACCAAAGCATAAAATTTAATATCTTTATTAACCAAGTTAGTGTCTAGGGTTTTAAAGTAAATAAATGTACATATGATAAGGATGTTCATTAAGTTATGAATTAGGAGGTTAATTAGGAGGTTAGCTCCTACACTGCTCACATATAAGACTGTGCTGAGGGCACATATATATAAATGACTCAGAAGTACCATCAGGTACAATGTCAGTAATTACAATAATACAGATATATGCAAATAAGAATATATGTGTGTATGAGTGAGCTCCAGGTAACTCTAAGACTCGACTCAACCAGTGTCCGACTGAACTTCTCATAAGCTAGCTTCTCTAACAAACTGACAATCAGAACAGCTTGATTGTCCAGTAAAATGACCAATTCGCATAACAGCAATATAACAAGCAACAGCAACACAGCGTCAGGAACCAGGAGATAGAAAATCGACCCTAACTGGGGACCATCAATAGATCCTCCAAAACAGTCACAAAACTCCCTTTCTACTGAAGCTAAGTTCAGCATAAACAATCCCAAACTGTGGCGGTGCACAGATGCCTTATCGAATTAGGTCAGGAGCTGTAGCTAGAGACATGAGTTATCTCAAGTGTCAATGTGACACACAACCCAGAAAAACGTCTGAAATCCCTGTCTAGTCTATCCTCTGTGAACAGAGTTACACAGAGTCCTTAGAAGTATGTTTCGTCTCACCACCGAACACATACTCTACCACACAGAGTCTAAATGGCGAGAAAACAAGCAGAGACAGGAGAGAGGTGTTTTCTCAACGATGTCCAGCTGCGTAGTGCTCTCGAGGAAGGAGCAGCAGCCACCCACCTCAGGTGGAATCACGTGACTCCCTCCCAGCAACTAGACGAAGGCAGTATAACAAGCCTAGTGTCATATAATGTTACATCCTACTCAAATAAAAGCTAAGTCAAATATAAGTCAAATAATAATATAAAGCACGATATTAACGATTTAGCTATTATCGAGAATATCAGCAATATAAAATTATAGAAAATGGAAAATATACATCAATCACACATAAACAGATATATACATTGGGGCCAAATTCTGGTATATATATAAAAAGGTAAAGCTTCCTCACTGTCATCCTACAAGCTTTCGTTAGTGTATTTGTCAGAGTAAAGACCTTGGCACGAGTCTTTGTCGTTAGAAGACACTCACTGATGCCATAACAAGACGCACCCACATAATTTGACACTTGAAAGTGATGTAACTGAAGGTCTTAGGACGTGCCAAGGCTGGAGAGTGCTGGCTTACTGGTGCTGGACTCTACCACGGACAGCTGGAGAGTGCTGGCTTTCTGGTGGTGGACTCTACCACGGACAGCTGGAGAGTGCTGGCTTTCTGGTGGTGGACTCTACCACGGACAGCTGGAGAGTGCTGGCTTTCTGGTGGTGGACTCTACCACGGACAGCTGGAGAGTGCTGGCTTTCTGGTGGTGGACTCTACCACGGACAGCTGGAGAGTGCTGGCTTACTGGTGGTGGACTCTACCACGGACAGCTGGAGAGTGTTGGCTTTCTGGTGGTGGACTCTACCACGGACAGCTGGAGAGTGCTGGCTTTCTGGTGGTGGACTCTACCACGGACGGCTGGAGAGTGCTGGCTTTCTGGTGGTGGACTCTACCACGGACGGCTGGAGAGTGCTGGCTTAATGGTGGTGGACTCTATACCACGGACGGCTGGAGAGTGCTGGCTTAGTAGTGGTGGACTCTACCACGGACGGCTGGAGAGTGCTGGCTTAGTAGTGGTGGACTTTGTACCACGGACGGATTTTAGAGTGCTGGCTTACTGGTGGTGGACTCTACCACGGAGGGCTGGAGAGTGCTGGCTTAATGGTGGTGAACTCTACCACGGACGGCTAGAGAATGCTGGCTTACTGATAGTGGACTCTACCACGGACGGCTGGAGAGTGCTGGCTTACTGCTGGTGGACTCTGTACCACGGACGGCTGGAGAGTGCTGGCTTACTGCTGGTGGACTCTGTACCATGGACGGCTAGAGAGTGCTGGCTTACTGCTGGTGGACTCTACCACGGACGGCTGGAGAGTGCTGGCTTAGTAGTGGTGGACTTTGTACCACGGACGGCTTTTAGAGTTCTAGCTTACTGGTGGTGGACTCTACCACGGACGGCTGGAGAGTGCTGGCTTACTGCTGGTGGACTCTGTACCACGGACGGCTGGAGAGTGCTGGCTTAGTAGTGGTGGACTTTGTACCACAGACGGCTTTTAGAGTGCTGGCTTACTGGTGGTGGACTCTACCACGGACGGCTGGAGAGTGCTGGCTTAGTAGTGGTGGACTTTGTACCACGGACGGCTTTTAGAGTGCTGGCTTACTGGTGGTAGACTCTACCACGGACGGCTGGAGAGTGCGGGCTTACTGGTGGTGGACTTTGTACCACGGACGGCTTTTAGAGTTCTAGCTTACTGGTGGTGGACTCTACCACGGACGGCTGGAGAGTGCTGGCTTACTGCTGGTGGACTCTGTACCACGGACGGCTGGAGAGTGCTGGCTTAGTAGTGGTGGACTTTGTACCACAGACGGCTTTTAGAGTGCTGGCTTACTGGTGGTGGACTCTACCACGGACGGCTGGAGAGTGCTGGCTTAGTAGTGGTGGACTTTGTACCACGGACGGCTTTTAGAGTGCTGGCTTACTGGTGGTAGACTCTACCACGGACGGCTGGAGAGTGCGGGCTTACTGGTGGTGGACTCTACCACGGACGGCTGGAGAGTGCTGGATTACTGGTGGTGGACTCTACCACGGACGGCTGGAGAGTGCTGGCTAAGTAGTGGTGGACTTTGTACCACGGACGGCTTTTAGAGTGCTGGCTTACTGATGATGGACTCTGTACCACGGATGGCTGGAGAGTGCTGGCTTACTGCTGGTGGACTCTGTACCACGGACAGCTGGAGAGTGCTGGCTTACTGCTGGTGGACTCTGTACCACGGACGGCTGGAGAGTGCTGGCGCTGTGACGAGCCGGGCTGTGGTTCGTACGTTGGACTGCGTGCGGCCAGCAGTAACAGCCTGGTTGATCAGGCTCTGGTCCAACAGGAGGCCTGGTCACGGACCGGGCCGCGGGGGCGTTGACCCCTGGAATTCTCTCCAGGTAGAATCTCCAGGTAGAGTGCTGGCTTACTGGTGGTGGACTCTGTACCACGGACGGCTGGAGAGTGCTGGCTTACTGGTGGTGGACTCTGTACCACGGACAGCTGGAGAGTGCTGGCTTACTGGTGGTGGACTCTGTACCACGGACGGCTGGAGAGTGGTGGCTTACTGGTGGTGGACTCTGTACCACGGACGGCTGGAGAGTGCTGGCTTACTGGTGGTGGACTCTGTACCACGGACGGCTGGAGAGTGCTGGCTTACTGGTGTGAGTTGATCCCCGTACTGCTCGCACAAACACACCCATACATCCCCATTCAGTGTCTTCCACCCACACTATCTAACACCTGGCACTCTGTCTCTCTTAGCCCTTGAAACACTTTTTCCTCTCTACCGCCCAAACATCCTCTTAAATGTTCTCATGTATGTTTCCCCACCACACATATACTTACCTCAGTCATCCATAACACCGCATACAACACCTCAGTCATCCATAACACTGCATACAACACATCAGTCATCCATAACACAGCATACAACACCTCAGTCATCCATAACACAACATACAACACCTCAGTCATCCATAACACAACATACAACACCTCAGTCATCCATAAAACAGCATACAACACCTCAGTCATCCATAACACAGCATACAACACGTCAGTCATCCATAACACTGCATACAACACCTCAGTCATCCATACCACCGCATACACCTCAGTCATTCATAACACTGCATATAACACCTCAGTCATCCATAACACAGCATACAACACCTCAGTCGTCATAACACCGCATACACACCTCAGTCATCCATAACAGAGCATACAACACCTCAGTCATCCATAACACCGCATACAACACCTCAGTCATCCATAACACCGCATACAACACCTCAGTCATCCATAACACTCCATACAACACCTCAGTCATCCATAACACCGCATACAACACCTCATTCATCCATAACACTGCATACAACACCTCAGTCATCCATAACACTGCATACAACACCTCAGTCATCCATAACACCGCATACAACACCTCAGTCATCCATAACACTGCATACAACACCTCAGTCATCAATAACACTGCATACAACACCTCAGTCAACCATAAAACTGCATACAACACCTCAGTCATCCATAATACCGCATACAACACCTCAGTCAACCATAACACTGCATACAACACATCAGTCAACCATAACACTGCATACAACACCTCAGTCATCCATAACACCGCATACAACACCTCAGTCAACCATAACACTGCATACAACACATCAGTCAACCATAACACTGCATACAACACCTCAGTCATTCATAACACCGCATACAACACCTCAGTCATCCATAACACCGCATACAACACCTCAGTCAACCATAACAATTCATACAACACCTCAGTCATCCATAACACCGCATACAACACCTCAGTCATCCATAACACTGCATATAACACCTCAGTCATCCATAACACAGCATACAACACCTCAGTCATCCATAACACCGCATACAACACCACAGTCAACCATAACACTTCATACAACACCTCAGTCATCCATAACACCGCATACAACACCTCAGTCATCCATAACACTGCATATAACACCTTAGTCATCCATAACACAGCATACAGCACCTCAGTCATCCATAACACTGCATACAATACCTCAGTCATCCATAACACCGCATACAACACCTCAGTCATCCATAACACCGCATACAACACCTCAGTCATCCATAACACTGCATAGAACACCTCCAGTCATCCATAACACAGCATACAACACCTCAGTCATCCATAACACAGCATACAACTTCTCAGTCATCCATAACACTGCATACAACACCTCAGTCATCCATAACACAGCATACAACACCTCAGTCATCCATAACACAGCATACAACTCCTCAGTCATCCATAACACTGCATACAACACCTCAGTCATCCATAACACTGCATACAACACCTCAGTCATCCATAACACCGCATACAACACCTCAGTCATCCATAACACTGCATACAACACCTCAGTCATCCATAACACCGCATACAACACCTCAGTCATCCATAACACAGCATACAACACCTCAGTCATCCATAACACAGCATACAACACCTCAGTCATCCATAACACAGCATACAACACCTCAGTCATCCATAACACAGCATACAACACCTCAGTCATCCATAACACCGCATACAACACCTCAGTCATCCATAACACAGCATACAACACCTCAGTCATCCATAACACTGCATACAACACCTCAGTCATCCATAACACTGCATACAACACCTCAGTCATCCATAACACCGCATACAACACCTCAGTCATCCATAACACTGCATACACCGCAGTCATCCATAACACCGCATACAACACCTCAGTCATCCATAACACAGCATACAACACCTCAGTCATCCATAACACAGCATACAACACCTCAGTCATCCATAACACAGCATACAACACCTCAGTCATCCATAACGCAGCATACAACACCTCAGTCATCCATAACACAGCATACAACACCTCAGTCACTTCTCTTCCCTCGCTGACACTCAACAAGACTTAGATCGTAATAATGTTGGTAGAATTACCGACAATGTGTTAGGTAAAAGGACACATGTGCCATGAGATACATGTGCCAGGAGAACGAAACGTTCCACAATAAATATGTTGTATTAGTTACACATATGTCCATTTACCTAGCAAGTCCTCGACCACATTTACAATCCTTCCTCCTTCCCGTCTCCCCTTCCCCTCGTATTTTCCTTTAGCTTATCCACTTAATGAAGTCATTTGCCGGCCATACTGAAGCATATGTTAGGGTAACATTTACAAATGTAAATGCAGAGTGTAGGAACACCCAGCTGTGACTGCAGTCACCAAAGCAAAGGTAAATGACGCAATGACAGATTCAGTGTTGCTGAGCGGGTATGACACAGTAACAGATGGATAGCGACGTACTTCTAATCAATAAGAAAACGATCACATTATACTGCTTATGTGTATATTTTTCCATTGTGTCGGTATTTTATACCATTTATTTCCAAATAACAGTCTCACAGAGCGATGATTTTTTTTTTTATTAGAGCGATGGCCCCAGAAGGCACCCAAGTCCTTGTAGGTGCCATATACAATCCAATCATCAGAGAACCCAGGCTGGAATACCTGGAGAAGCAATAAAACAAACATCATGACTAACATTACTGCGGTTGTACAGAGGATCAAGGACAACCTTGTGATTGTGGGTCACTTGAACCACAAATACGGAGTGAATGAACTGAGAATCTCATAGAACTTTTCAGCGTGATGGAAGACCAAGCTTCGTCCTGAGTAATGCAGAACTTCTTAAGATATCACATGAAGGAACCTGCATGAGTACGAGGCAGTAGTGAACCTACAAGAACCAATGTCTCCTTGTAAAGAACCTGCATGAGTACGAGGCAGTAGTGAACCTACAAGACTGAACCAATGTCTCCTTGCAAAGAACCTGCATGAGCACGAGGCAGTAGTGAACCTACAAGACTGAACCAATGTCTCCTTGCAAAGAACCTGCATGAGCACGAGGCAGTAGTGAACCTACAAGACTGAACCAATGTCTCCTTGTAAAGAACCTGCATGAGCACGAGGCAGTAGTGAACCTACAAGACTGAACCAATGTCTCCTTGCAAAGAACCTGCATGAGCACGAGGCAGTAGTGAACCTACAAGACTGAACCAATGTCTCCTTGCAAAGAACCTGCATGAGTACGAGGCAGTAGTGAACCTACAAGACTGAACCAATGTCTCCTTGTAAAGAACCTGCATGAGCACGAGGCAGTAGTGAACCTACAAGACTGAACCAATGTCTCCTTGCAAAGAACCTGCATGAGCACGAGGCAGTAGTGAACCTACAAGACTGAACCAATGTCTCCTTGCAAAGAACCTGCATGAGCACGAGGCAGTAGTGAACCTACAAGACTGAACCAATGTCTCCTTGCAAAGAACCTGCATGAGCACGAGGCAGTAGTGAACCTACAAGACTGAACCAATGTCTCCTTGCAAAGAACCTGCATGAGTACGAGGCAGTAGTGAACCTACAAGACTGAACCAATGTCTCCTTGCAAAGAACCTGCATGAGCACGAGGCAGTAGTGAACCAACAAGACTGAACCAATGTCTCCTTGCAAAGAACCTGCATGAGTACGAGGCAATAGTGAACCAACAAGACTGAACCAATGTCTCCTTGCAAAGACACCAGGACACAGAAAATACATAACAATGTTCTCAGAGTGACGACTATGTAATGCACTAATGTTTAACTTTGTAGTGGACATGAAAGTGTGAAGCAGAGAAGGCGAGGAAGCGATAAGTCAATGAAAAAGAAAGACAAATATAAAATAATGATGTTTATCTGAGTGCTTCTGGAGAGCGAGTTTAAACTCAAGATTAGCACAAAAGATATAAAATAAATAACTTCTCGAAGGACAATACACAAGAGACAGAGTGTGAAAATCTCCGGTTTAATCAGAAATATGTTAAAGCGATACTGGAAGCGATACTGGAAGCGATACTGGAAGCGATACTGGAAGCGATACTGGAAGCGATACCATTGAAAAAATACAGAACACAATCTTAGTAAAATAAGAGATAAGTCGGAGATTAATAAAAAAATATCGAAATTGAGAAAGCAGTTAAAGCAAAAGTGAAGCCATAACTACTTCACTGTCTCACCAAGTGAACAATAACTACTTCACTTTCTCACCAAGTGAACAATAACTGCTTCACTGTCTCACCAAGTGAACAATAACTACTTCACTGTCTCACCAAGTGAACAATAACTGCTTCACTGTCTCACCAAGTGAACAATAACTACTTCACTGTCTCACCAAGTGAACAATAACTACTTCACTGTCTCACCAAGTGAACAATAACTACTTCACTGTCTCACCAAGTGAACAATAACTACTTCACTGTCTCACCAAGTGAACAATAACTACTTCACTGTCTCACCAAGTGAACAATAACTACTTCACTGTCTCACCAAGTGAACAATAACTACTTCACTGTCTCACCAAGTGAACAATAACTACTTCACTGTCTCACCAAGTGAACAATAACTACTTCACTGTCTCACCAAGTGAACAATAACTACTTCACTGTCTCACAAAGTGAACAATAACCTCACTTCTCACATGTAACTACTACTGCTCACCAGTGAACAATAACTACTTCACTGTCTCACCAAGTGAACAATAACTACTTCACTGTCTCACCAAGTGAACAATAACTACTTCACTGTCTCACCAAGTGAACAATAACTACTTCACTGTCTCACCAAGTGAACAATAACACTTCACTGTCTCACCAAGTGAACAATAACTACTTCACTGTCTCACCAAGTGAACAATAACTACTTCACTGTCTCACCAAGTGAACAATAACTACTTCACTGTCTCACCAAGTGAACAATAACTACTTCACTGTCTCACCAAGTGAACAATAACTACTTCACTGTCTCACCAAGTGAACAATAACTACTTCACTGTCTCACCAAGTGAACAATAACTACTTCACTGTCTCACCAAGTGAACAATAACTACTTCACTGTCTCACCAAGTGAACAATACTACTTCACTGTCTCACCAAGTGAACAATAACTGCTTCACTGTCTCACCAAGTGAACAAAACTGCTTCACTGTCTCACCAAGTGAACAATAACTACTTCACTGTCTCACCAAGTGAACAATAACTACTTCACTGTCTCACCAAGTGAACAATAACTGCTTCACTGTCTCACCAAGTGAACAATAACTACTTCACTGTCTCACCAAGTGAACAATAACTACTTCACTGTCTCACCAAGTGAACAATAACTGCTTCACTGTCTCACCAAGTGAACAATAACTACTTCACTGTCTCACCAAGTGAACAATAACTACTTCACTGTCTCACTAAGTGAACAATAACTACTTCACTGTCTCACCAAGTGAACAATAACTACTTCACTGTCTCACCAAGTGAACAATAACTACTTCACTGTCTCACAAAGTGAACAATAACTACTTCACTGTCTCACCAAGTGAACAATAACTACCTCACTGTCTCACCAAGTGAACAATAACTACCTCACTGTCTCACCAAGTGAACAATATCTACTTCACTGTCTCACCAAGTGAACAATAACTACTTTACTGTCTCACCAAGTGAACAATAACTACTTCACTGTCTCACCAAGTGAACAATAACTACCTCACTGTCTCACCAAGTGAACAATAACTACCTCACTGTCTCACCAAGTGAACAATAACTACCTCACTGTCTCACCAAGTGAACAATAACTACCTCACTGTCTCACCAAGTGAACAATAACTACCTCACTGTCTCACCAAGTGAACAATAACTACCTCACTGTCTCACCAAGTGAACAATAACTACTTCACTGTCTCACCAAGTGAACAATAACTACTTCACTGTCTCACCAAGTGAACAATAACTACTTCACTGTCTCACCAAGTGAACAATAACTACTTCACTGTCTCACCAAGTGAACAATAACTGCTTCACTGTCTCACCAAGTGAACAATAACTACTTCACTGTCTCACCAAGTGAACAATAACTACTTCACTGTCTCACCAAGTGAACAATAACTACTTCACTGTCTCACCAAGTGAACAATAACTACTTCACTGTCTCACCAAGTGAACAATGACAAGAATTTAAGACAATGACACAGATGGAAAGAGTATTATTGCTCACCAAAGAAATGACAAGGACTAATGTAAGGCGCTGAGATGATTACAGAGCATCATCACTACTGAGAAAGGGCAGTGCCAGGCGTAGAGAGCCAAGAACCTGGAACTCTCCATCACTGAAACTGCTAGCCAGAAAGTAATGAGACTCCTAATGGAACTTGATACATCAAAGTCAGCTGAACACAGTCAGGTGTATAAGTACTTGTGTGTGATTGTCTTTATAAGTTACTAGAGCAGGTGTCCCATAGTCAGTCTTTATAAGTTACTAGAGCAGGTGTCCCATAGTTAGTCTTTATAAGTTACTAGAGCAGGTGTCCCATAGTCAGTCTTTATAAGTTACTAGAGCAGGTGTCCCATAGTCAGTCTTTATAAGTTACTAGAGCAGGTGTCCCATAGTCAGTCTTTAGTATGTCACAAAATAGTTTAGCTTCACCGGTGGAGGAAATAATAGCTAGAACTGAATATACTACAAACTCTAATCACACAATAGAGCGGAAAAGTAATGTGAAGGACCTGGGAGTGGTAATGTCTGAGGATCTCACCTTCAAGGACCACAACAATGCCACTATCACATCTGCGAGGAAACTGATAGGATGGATAATGAGAACATTCAAGACAAGAGATGCCAAGCCAGTGATGATACTTTTTTAAATCACTTGTTCTCTCTAGGCTGGAATACTTCTGTACATTAACATCTCCGTTCAAGGCAGGTGAAATTGCAAATCTAGAGAATGTACAGAGAACCTTTACTGCATATATAAGTTCCATCAAACACCTTAACTACTGGGAACGCTTGGAAGCACTTGACTTGTACTCACTGGAGTACAGGCGAGAGAGATACATCATAATCTACACATGGAAGATCCTGGAGGGACTGGTCCATAATCTGCACACAGAAATCACTCCCTACGAAAGCAAAAGACTTGACAGGCGATGCAACATATCCCTAGTGAAAAGTAGGGGCACCATTAGTAAACTAAGAGAAAACATAATAAGCGTCCGGGGCCCAAGACTGTTCAACAGCCTCCCACCATCCATGAGGGGAAATACCAATAGACCCCTGGTTGTCTTCAAGAAGGCGATGGACAAATACCTAAAGTCAGTGCCGGATCAGCCAGGCTGTGGTTCGTACGTTGGACTACGAGCGGCCAGCAGTAACAGCCTCGTTGATCAGGCCCTGTTCCACAAGGATGCCCCGGACCGCGGGGGCGTTGATCCCCGGAGCTATGAATCGACCCCTGCAACCACAACTAGGGGAGTACAACTAGGTGAGTACACACACGCACACACGCACACATCAACCAGATAACTGCGGCAGCATATGGGCGACTGGCAAACCTAAGATTAGCATTCCGTTACCTTAACAAGGAATCGTTCAAGACACTGTACACCGTGTACGTCAGGCCCATACTAGAATATGCAGCACCAGTCTGGAACCCACACCTGGTCAAGCACGTCAAGAAATTAGAGAAAGTGCAAAGGTTTGCGACAAAGCTAGTTCCGCAACTCAGGGGACTGTCCTATGAAGAAAGGTTAAGGGAAATAGGACTAACAACACTGGAGGAAAGAAGGGTCAGAGGAGACATGATAACGACATACAAAATACTGCGGGGAATCGACAAGGTAGATAGTGACAGGATGTTCCAGAGAGGGAACACAGAAACAAGGGGACACAACTGGAAGCTGAAGACTCTGATGAATCAAAGGGATGTTAGGAAGCATTTCTTCAGCCATAGAGTAGTTAGGAAGTGGAATAGTCTAGCAAACGATGTAGTGGAGTCAGGAACCATACATAGCTTTAAGACAAGGTATGATAAAGATCATGGAGCAGGGAGAGAAGGGACCCAGTAGCGGTCAGTGAAGAGGCGGGGGCAGGAGCTGAGTCTCGACCCCTGCAACCACAATTAGGTGAGTACACACACAGAGGTATGATAAAGCTCTTGTAGAGAGTAGAGTGACCGAGTAGCGACCAATGAAGAGGCGGGGTCAGGAGCTGTGACTCGAGGCCTGCAACCACAACTAGGTGAGTACAACTAGGTGAGTACACATACACACACACACACACACGCACACACACACATTTCTTCAGCCACAGAGTAGTCAGGAAGTGGAATAGTCTAGAGAAAGATATAATGGAGGCAGGAACCATACATAGTTTTAAGACAAGGTATGATAAAGCTCATGGAGCAGGGAGAGCAGAGACCCAGTAGCGGACAGCGAAGAGGCGGGGCTAGGAGCTGAGTCTCGACCCCTGCAACCACAATTAGGTGAGTACACACACACACACACACTGCAAACCTCACTCAAGGAAAAAGATCTTGGGGTGAGTATAATACCGAGCACATCTCCTGAGGCACACATCAATCAGATAACTGCTGCAGCATACGGGCGGCTGGCAAACCTAAGAATAGCGTTCCAATACCTCACTAAGGAATCATTCAAGACTCTGTATACCATATACGTCAGGCCCATACTGGAGTATGCAGCACCAGTTTGGAACCCACACCTGGTCAAGCACGTCAATAAATTAGAGAAAGTGCAAAGGTTTGCAACAAGACTAGTCCCAGAGCTAAGGGGATTGTCCTATGAAGAAAGGTTAAGGGAAATCGGCCTGACGACACTAGAGGACAGGAGGGTTAGGGGAGACATGATAACGACATATAAAATACTGCGAGGAATAGATAAGGTGGACAGAGACAGGATGTTCCAGAGAGGGGACACAGAAACAAGGGGTCACAATTGGAAGTTGAAGACTCCAATGAGTCAAAGGGATGTTAGGAAGTATTTCTTCAGTCATAGAGTTGTCAGGAAGTGGAATAGCCTAGAAAGTGACATAGTGGAGGCAGGAACCATACATAGTTTTAAGACGAGGTTTGATAAAGCTCATGGTGAAGGGAGAGAGATGACCTAGTAGCAATCAGTGAAGAGGCGGGGCCAGGAGCTATGACTCGACCCCTCCAACCACAAATAGGTGAGTACACACACACACATTGGTAGGAAAGTCAGTAAACGAAATGATGAACTACGTAACAACAAAATGCAAGGAGACATAGGAAAGGTTTGTTCCCAAGGTCAACAGAAATAATGGGAAGACCAGAACGAGCCTTTGGTTTACCCGAAGGTGCAGGGAGGCAAAAACTAAGTGCACTAGAGAATGGAAAAAGTACAGAAGGCAAAGGACCCAGGAAAATAAGGAGATTAGTCGAAGAGCCAGAAAGGAGTATGCACAGATAAGGAGGGAGGACCAGCGACAGTACGAAAACAACATAGCATCGAAAGTCAAGTCTGACCCGAAACTGTTGTATAGCCACATTAGGAGGAAGACAACAGTCAAAGACCAGGTGATCAGGCTGAGGAAAGAAGATGGGGAACTCACAAGAAATGATCAAGATGTATGTGAGGAACTCAACACGAGATTTAAGGAAGTATTTACAGTGGAGACAGGAAGGACTCTGAGAAGACAGAAGAGAGGGGGACACCAACAAGTGTTGGATGACATACACACAACTGAGGAGGAGGTGAAGAAGCTGCTAAGTGACCTTGATACCTCAATGGCTATGGGACCGGACATCTCCTCGTGGGTCCTTAGAGAGGAAGCAGAGACGCTATGTGTGCCACTAACCACAATCTTCAACACATTTCTTGAAACTGGGCAACTACCTGAGGTGTGGAAGACGGCAAATGTTGCTCCCATTTTTAAGAAAGGAGACAGAAACGAGGCACTAAACAATAGACCAGTATCACTGACGTATATAGTATGCAAAGTCATCGAGAAAATTATCAGGGGAAGAGTGGTGGAGCACCTGGAACGGAACAAGATTATAAACGACAACCAGCACGGATTCATGGAATGCAAATCCTGTGTGACAAACCTGGAGTTTTATGACAAGGTAACAGAAGACACGAGAGAGAGGGGTGGGTTGATTGCATTTTCTTGGACTGCAAGAAGGCCTTCGACACAGTTCCTCACAAGAGATTAGTGCAGAAGTTAGAGGATCAGGCACGTAAAACATAAAGGGCACTGCAATGGATCAGAGAATACCTGACAGGGAGGCAACAACGAGTCATAGTACGAGATAAGATATCACAATGGGCGCCTGTGACGAGCGGGGTTCCACAGGGGTCAGTCCTAAGACCAGTGCTGTTTTTGGTATATGTGAATGACATAACGGAAAGGATAGACTCAGAAGTGTCCTTGTTTGCAGATGATGTGAAGTTAATGAGAAGAATTAAATCAGATGAGGATCAGGCAGGACTACAAAGAGACCTGGACGGGCTGGACATGTGGTCCAGAAACTGGCTAATCGAATTTAACCCCGCCAAATGCAAAGTCATGAAGATCAGGGAAGGGCAAAGAAGACCGCAGACAGAGTATAGGGTAGGTGGTCAAAGACTGCAAACCTCACTCAAGGAGAAAGATCTTGGGGTGAGTATAATACCGAGCACGTCTCCTGAAGCACACTTCAACCAGATAACTGCTGTAGCTTGTGGGCGCGTGGCAAACCTGAGAATAGCGTTCCGATACCTCAGTATGGAATCGTTCAAGACACAGTACACCGTATACGTCAGGCCCATACTGGAGCACGCAGCACCAGTTTGGAACCCACAATTGGCCAAGCACGTCAAGAAATTAGAGAAAGTGCAAAGGTTTGCAACATGGCTAGTTCCAGAGCTAAGGGGATTGTCCTACGAAGGAAGGTTAAGGGAAATCGGCCTGACGACACTGGAGGACAGGAGGGTTAGGGGAGACATGATAACGACATAAAAAATATTGCGAGGAATAGATAAGGTGGACAAAGACAGGATATTCCAGAGAGGGAACACAGAAACAAGGGGTCACAATTGGAAGTTGAAGACTCAGATGAGTCAAAGGGATGTTAGGAAGTATTTCTTCAAGAAGTGGAATAGTTTAGCAAGTGATGTAGTGGAGGCAGGAACCATACGTAGCTTTAAGACGAGGTATGATAAAGCTCATGGAGCAGGGAGAGGACCTAGTAGCGATCAGTGAAGAGTCGGGGCCAAGAGCTAGTCTCGACCCCTGCAACCACAAATAGGTGAGTGCACACACACACTCCCAAAGTCACCAGTTTATAACCCGGATAGTGTGTTACATTACCCCGGCAGACATTACTTCCGGGTTAGAGGTCGTTGTGTGGAGGCTGTGGTAACGCTGCTATAAAACAACATTATCTAGCACAGGTGAAGGTAGTTCCTCTTAGTGTTATGTACAGTAATTATCATCCTCTGGCCTCTCTCACCTGACCTCCTGCCACCTCCCCCTCCCTCCCGTCCTCCAGTCACTTCCACCTGGCCTCATGCCACTCCCACCTGGCCTCACACCACTCCCACCTGGCCTCACACCACTCCCACCTGGCCTCACACCCCTCCCACCTGGCCTCACACCACTCCCACCTGGCCTCACGCCACTCCCACCTGGCCTCACACCACTCCCACCTGGCCTCACACCACTCCCACCTGGCCTCACACCACTCCCACCTGGCCTCACACCACTCCCACCTGGCCTCACGCCACTCCCACCTGGCCTCACACCACTCCCACCTGGCCTCACACCACTCCCACCTGGCCTCACACCACTCCCACCTGGCCTCACACCACTCCCACCTGGCCTCACACCACTCCCACCTGGCCTCACGCCACTCCCACCTGGCCTCACACCACTCCCACCTGGCCTCACACCACTCCCACCTGGCCTCACACCACTCCCACCTGGCCTCATGCCACTCCCACCTGGCCTCACACCACTCCCACCTGGCCTCACACCACTCCCACCTGGCCTCACACCACTCCCACCTGGCCTCACACCACTCCCACCTGGCCTCACACCACTCCCACCTGGCCTCACACCACTCCCACCTGGCCTCACACCACTCCCACCTGGCCTCACGCCACTCCCACCTTGTCATGTAGGGGGGGAAGGAATTTAAGGGATAATTGGGGAATAGGGGAGTAAAGAGAGGGAGTGAGTAGGCAGGAGAGGTGAGGTTGACAGGAGCGGAGGTAATGTGAGGTCACTGGTGACTACACCATCACCTCTCATTACCACCACACTACTCACCCTCTCTCTACCTAAAATAAAATATAATATAAAGTATAAGCATAAAGAATTATAAGAATATAACGGACAGTGAATATTACTATTCCACTCAAACACAGTTTATTTAAGTCCTTGTACAATAATATATTTGGGAACAGGAGAACACTATTGAGTTTAGATAAATGGGGATTGTACACATAAGCAGGGAGACAGGGAATACAAGCAACTGAAGAAACAGAATATAACTTACAATATAGTTCAGAGGACAGTTCACCACAGGAACTCAGTCACACTTCTAGCCACAGGTTCCAAGACCTGCTCCAACAGAACTCTGCCCAGTGTCTCCAACAGTCTCCTCCAGAGACTCTACAGCAGCTCTCTCCCAGAGCTCTGCACACCGGCAGCCGCTGTGCTAGAATCTCGTGCCCAGAGCTCTGCACACAGGCCAGAGCTCTGCACACAGGCCAGAGCTCTGCACACAGGCCAGAGCTCTGCACACCAGCCAGAGCTCTGCACACCAGCCAGAGCTCTGCACACCAGCCAGAGCTCTGCACACCAGCCAGAGCTCTGCACACCAGCCAGAGCTCTGCACACCAGCCAGAGCTCTGCACACCGGCCAGAGCTCTGCACACAGGCCAGAGCTCTGCACACAGCCCAGAGCTCTGCACACAGCCCAGAGCTCTGCACACAGGCCAGAGCTCTGCAAGAATGTCTCCAGCCCAGAGCTCTGCACACAGGCCAGAGCTCTGCCAGAATGTCCCCAGCCCAGAGCTCCGCACACAGCCCAGAGCTCTGCACACAGGCCAGAGCTCTGCCCGAATGTCCCTCTCTAGTTGTTTCCTTGGCCTTATATGGTCCTCCAAGCATCCCCTTAATGAGGAGTCCACCATGTGCTTTGACCTGAGGCCGAAACCTGACGCTAGTCCAAAAGACAAAAGACCTGAGACTTAAGTCGAGAGGCGTGTCTGACAGCTATTTACGAAGGGCAGGTGTGGCTGCTTAGGTAGACCTCACAGCACCCTGACTACATCACAACCTGGCCTCACTCCACTCCCACCTGGCCTCACTCCACTCCCACCTGGCCTCACACCACTCCCACCTGGCCTCACACCACTCCCACCTGGCCTCACACCACTCCCACCTGGCCTCACGCCACTCCCACCTGGCTTCACGCCACTCCCACCTGGCCTCACGCCACTCCCACCTGGCCTCACACCACTCCCACCTGGCCTCACACCACTCCCACCTGGCCTCACACCACTCCCACCTGGCCTCACACCACTCCCACCTGGCCTCACACCACTCCCACCTGGCCTCACACCACTCCCACCTGGCCTCACACCACTCCCACCTGGCCTCACACCACTCCCACCTGGCCTCACACCACTCCCACCTGGCCTCACACCACTCCCACCTGGCCTCACACCACTCCTACCTGGACTCACACCACTCCCACCTGGCCTCACACCACTCCCACCTGGCCTCACACCACTCCCACCTGGCCTCACACCACTCCCACCTGGACTCACACCACTCCCACCTGGACTCACACCACTCCCACCTGGCCTCACACCACTCCCACCTGGCCTCACACCACTCCCACCTGGCCTCACACCACTCTCACCTGGCCTCACACCACTCCCACCTGGCCTCACACCACTCCCACCTGGCCTCACACCACTCCCACCTGGCCTCACACCACTCCCACCTGGCCTCACACCACTCCCACCTGGCCTCACACCACTCCCACCTGGCCTCACACCACTCCCACGTGGCCTCACACCACTCCCACCTGGACTCACACCACTCCACCTGGCCTCACACCACTCCCACCTGGCCTCACACCACTCCCACCTGGCCTCACACCACTCCCACCTGGAATCACACCACTCCCACCTGGACTCACACCACTCCCACCTGGACTCACACCACTCCCACCTGGACTCACACCACTCCCACTTGGACTCACACCACTCCCACCTGGACTCACACCACTCCCACCTGGACTCCCACCACTCCCACCTGGACTCCCACCACTCCCACCTGGACTCACACCACTCCCACTTGGACTCACACCACTCCCACCTGTCCTCACACCACTCCCACCTGGACTCACACCACTCCCACCTGGACTCACACCACTCCCACCTGGCCTCACACCACTCCCACCTGGCCTCACACCACTCCCACCTGGAATCACACCACTTCCACCTGGACTCACACCACTCCCACCTGGACTCACACCACTCCCACCTGGACTCACACCACTCCCACCTGGACTCACACCACTCCCACTTGGACTCACACCACTCCCACCTGGCCTCACACCACTCCCACCTGGACTCACACCACTCCCACCTGGACTCACACCACTCCCACCTGGACTCACACCACTCCCACTTGGACTCACACCACTCCTTAATATTTCCTATCAATTTGTACGTTGTACATGTTAAGGTTTTATTGAAGCTCAGATGTGTTACCTGTGTTATCACGACCTGTTATTACCTGGACTGTCATGTTCACTCATTACCTGGACTGTCATGTTCACTCATTACCTGGACTGTCATGTTCACTCATTACCTGGACTGTCATGTTCACTCATTACCTGGACTGTCATGTTCACTCATTACCTACTTAAACGGGATGGGTCCTACACAGATGACAGCAAGGAAATGAGTGAGTTACTTAAGTCCCAGTATGACTCAGTTTTTAGCAAGCCGCTAACCAGACTGAAAATCGAAGACCTAAATTAATTTTTTTATGAGAGTGCCACAGAACTTGACAGACGCATGCCTTTCTGACATCACCACGACGCCAAATGACTTCGAAAAGGCAATAAATGACATGCCCATGCACTCCGCTCCAGGCCCAGACTCATGGAACTCCGTGTTCATCAAGAACTGCAAGAAGCCCCTATCACATGCTTTTAACATCCTATGGAGAGGAAGCATGGACACTGGGATCGTCCCGCAGGTACTAAAAACAACAGACATAGCCCCGCTCCACAAAGGCGGCAGTAAAGCAATAGCAAAGAACTACAGACCAATTGCGCTAACGTCCCATATCATAAAAATCTTTGAAAGGGTTCTAAGAAGCAAGATCGCCACCCATCTTGATACCCATCAATTGCACAACCCAGGACAGCATGGGTTTAGAGCAGGCCGCTCCTGTCTGTCCCAACTACTGGACCACTACGATAAGGTCCTGGATGCTCTAGAAGATAAACAGAATGCAGATGTTATATACACAGATTTTGCAAAAGCCTTTGACAAGTGTGACCATGGTGTAATAGCACACAAAATGCGTGATAAAGGAATAACAGGAAAAGTTGGTAGATGGATCTATAATTTCCTAACATGTAGAACACAAAGAGTAGTAGTCAACAGAGTAAAGTCTGAGGCAGCTACTGTGAAAAGCTCTGTTCCACAAGGCACAGTACTTGCTCCCATCCTATTCCTCATCCTCATATCAGACATTGACAGGGATATAAGCTACAGTGCTGTGTCTTCCTTTGCAGATGACACCCGAATCTGTATGACAGTGTCCACCGTTGAAGACACTGCAAGACTCCAAGCAGACATAAACCAAATCTTTAAATGGGCTGCAGAAAACAATATGAAGTTCAATGATGAGAAATTTCAATTACTCAGATACGGAAAACGTGAAGAAATTAAAATCTCATCGGAGTACAAAAATAATTCCAACCACACAATAGAGCGAAAAACTAATGTCAAAGATCTGGGAGTGATCATGTCAGAGGATCTCACCTTCAAGGACCATAACAAAGTAGCAATTGCATCTGCTCGAAAAATGACAGGATGGATAATGAGAACCTTCAAAACCAGGGATGCCAAGCCCATGTTGACACTTTACAGATCGCTTGTTCTATCTAGGCTGAAATATTGCTGCACACTAACTGCACCTTTCAAGGCGTGTGAAATTGCTGACCTTGAAAATGTGCAGAGAACCTTCACCACACGCATAAGTGCGATAAACCACCTCAACTACTGGGAACGCTTGAAGTTCCTAAACCTGTACTCTCTAGAACGCAGGCGGGAGAGATACATTATTATATACACATGGAAAATTCTCGAGGGCTTAATACCAAACTTGCACACAAAAATCACTCCCTACGAAAGCAAAAGACTCGGCAGGCGATGTAACATCCCCCCAATGAAGAGCAGGGGTGTCACTAGCACGTTGAGGGACAACACAATAAGTGTCAGGGGCCCAAGATTGTTCAACTGTCCTCCGTCTCCCACCACTTCCTCCGCTCAAAAGAGATGCAGCCTGCATGGGCCTCCCAGCATACATCAGGGGGATTACCAACAAACCACTGGCTGTCTTCAAGCAGGCACTGGACAGGCACCTAAAGTCGGTACCTGACCAGCCAGGCTGTGGTTCGTACGTTGGACTGCGTGCGGCCAGCAGTAACATCCTGGTTGATCAGGCTCTGGTCCAACAGGAGGCCTGGTCACAGACCGGGCCGCGGGGGCGTTGACCCCTGGAATTCTCTCCAGGTAGACTCCAGGACTGTTATGTTCACTCATTACCTGGACTGTCATGTTCACTCATTACCTGGACTGTCATGTTCACTCATTACCTGGACTGTCATGTTCACTCATTACCTTGACTGTCATGTTCACTCATTACCTGGACTGTCATGTTCACTCATTACCTGGACTGTCATGTTCACTCATTACCTGGACTGTCATGTTCACTCATTACCTGGACTGTCATGTTCATTCATTACCTGGACTGTCATGTTCACTCATTACCTGGACTGTCATGTTCACTCATTACCTAGACTGTCATGTTCACTCATTACCTAGACTGTCATGTTCACTCATTACCTGGACTGTCATGTTCACTCATTACCTGGACTGTCATGTTCACTCATTACCTGGACTGTCATGTTCACTCATTACCTGGACTGTCATGTTCCATTCAATTGCTTTACTTCTTTCCTCCTCAACTGAGGAAATTTATTTCTGGTTCTGTTGATAACTTATATCTGGCTCTGCTGTTATCATATTTCTGGTTCTGTTAATAACTTATTTCTCGTTCTGTTATCTTATTTCTGACTCTCTTAATCACTTATTTCTGGCTCTGTTGATAACTTATTTCTGGCTTTGTTGATAACTTATTTCTGGCTCTGTTATATTATTTCTGGTTCTGTTAATAACTTATTTCTCGTTCTGTTATCTTATTTCTGACTCTCTTAATCACTTATTTCTGGCTCTGTTGATAACTTATTTCTGGCTCTGTTATCTGGTGGGAGGTTCTGTTAATAACTTATTTCTCGTTCTGTTATCTTATTTATGACTCTGTTAATAACTTATTTCTGGCTTTGTTGATAATTTATTTCTGGCTCTGTTATCTTATTTCTGGTTCTGTTAATAACTTATTTCTCGTTCTGTTATCTTATTTCTGAATCTGTTAATAACTTATTTCTGGCTCTGTTGATAACTTATTTCTGGCTCTGTTATCTTATTTCTGAATCTGTTAATAACGTATTTCTGGCTCTGCTGATAACTTATTTTCTGGCTCTGCTGCTGATATATTTACCTGGCTTCCATTTCACTCTGCAGTTTCTCTCACATTCTGTTTTCCTGTTTTTCCTCCTGACAGTATTGGCTGAGTCATAGTTTTCCTTGTCTGTGTCTTATCTTTTTCTCTGCTAGTTAACTTTTTTCTGTCGCTTGTACCTTTTCTTGAAAAATTTCTAAAATTCGTGGATAGATTGTCCTCTGAATTTAGTATTGGGTTGTACTTGTGCTCGGGAATGTCTCGCTTCTTCTTGGTCACCTCTTGATTCTATATCTTCTCATATATCTCGAGAGGGTAGAATAATGTCAACACAGAATGATCACATGCTTCCAGGGAGACTCTCTACTTCAT
>WNWK01022906.1:27500-31822 GCA_009830355.1 Cherax destructor
ACCAGTTGTGAGTGTGGGGGAAGTTCGTGAGGCAGTGGGTAGAATGAAAGGGGGTAAGGCAGCTGGGATTGATGGGATAAAGATAGAAATGTTAAAAGCAGGTGGGGATATAGTTTTGGAGTGGTTAGTGCTATTATTTAATAAATGTATGGAAGAGGGTAAGGTACCTAGGGATTGGCAGAGAGCGTTTATTGTTCCTTTGTATAAAGGCAAAGGGGACAAAAGAGAGTGCAAAAATTATAGGGGAATAAGTCTGTTGAGTATACCTGGTAAAGTGTATGGTAGAGTTATTATTGAAAGAATTAAGAGTAAGACAGAAAGCAGGATAGCAGATGAACAAGGGGGCTTTAGGAAAGGTAGGGTGTGTGTATTTGGATAAGGGTAAAGAGGTTTTTGTGGCATTTATGGATTTGGAAAAGGCGTATGATAGGGTGGATAGGGAAGCAATGTGGCAGATGTTGCAGGTGTATGTAATAGGAGGTAGGTTACTGAAAGCAGTGAAGAGTTTTTATGAGGATAGTGAGGCTCAAGTTAGAGTGTGTAGGAGGGAAGGGGACTATTTCCCAGTAAAAGTGGGCCTTAGACAAGGATGTGTGATGTCACCGTGGTTGTTCAATATATTTATAGATGGGGTTGTAAGAGAATTGAATGCGAGGGTCTTGGCAAGAGGTGTGGGGTTAAAAGATTAAGAATTAAATACAAAGTGGGAGTTGTCACAGTTGCTTTTTGCTGATGACACTGTGCTTTTGGGAGATTCTGAAGAGAAGTTGCAGAGGTTGGTGGATGAATTTGGTAGGGTGTGTAAAAGAAGAAAATTGAAAGTGAATATAGGAAAGAGTAAGGTGATGAGGATAACAAAAAGATTAGGTGAAGAAAGATTGGATATCAGATTGGAGGGAGAGAGTATGGAGGAGGTGAATGTATTCAGATATTTGGGAGTGGACATGTCAGCAGATGGGTCTATGAAGGATGAGATGAATCATAGAATTGGTGAGGGAAAAAGGGTGAATGGAGCACTTCGGAGTCTGTGGAGACAAAGGACTTTGTCCATGGAAGCAAAGAAGGGAATGTATGAGAGTATAGTTATACCAACACTCTTATATGGGTGTGAAGCATGGGTGATGAATGTTGCAACGAGGAGAAGGCTGGAGGCAGTGGAGATGTCATGTCTGAGGTCAGTGTGTGGTGTGAATATAATGCAGAGAATTCGGAGTTTGGAAATTAGGAGGAGGTGCGAGATTACCAAAACTATTATCCAGAGAGCTGAGGAGGGGTTGTTGAGGTGGTTCGGACATGTAGAGAGAATGGAGCGAGACAGAATAACTTCGAGAGTGTATAAATCTGTAGTGGAGGAAAGGCGGGGTAGGGGTCGGCCTAGGAAAGGTTGGAGGGAGGGGGTAAAGGAAGTTTTGTGTGCGAGGGGCTTGGACTTCCAGCAAGCATGTGTGAGCGTATTTGATAGGAGTGAATGGAGACAAATGGTTTTTAATACTTGACGTGCTGTTGGAGTGTGAGCAAAGTAACATTTATGAAGGGATTCAGGGAAACCGGCAGGCCGGACTTGAGTCCTGGAGATGGGAAGTACAGTGTCTGCACTCTGAAGGAGGGGTGTTAATGTTGCAGTTTTATAACTGTAGTGTAAAGCACCCCTCTGGCAAGACAGTGATGGAGTGAATGATGATGAAAGTTTTTCTTTTTCGGGCCACCCTGCCTTGGTGGGAATCGGCCGATGTGTTAAAAAAAAATAATAACGTTTAAAGGAATATTTTTTCATTTATATTAATGTAAAAATTAATAATTTTGTTCCCAAAAAAAACATTAGAAAACTTGGTAAATTAGACACATATGCAACACTTGGGTATCTTTATTGAGGAAACGTTTCGCCACACAGTGGCTTCATCAGTCCAATACAAAGGAGAATCGTGAAGAACAGGAGTTTGAGGTGGTCAGTCCCTCAACCTTGAGTCGATGTTGTCAGTCCATCAATCTTGAATAGAATACAGCATATGTGCGAAGAGGAAGCTTATATACTGTAGGCAGGAGAGGTGCAGCAGTCGTAGGAGGTGTCACATTTGTCCAATGTGGAAGTAGGTCGTGCCCAAGGGTTAGGCAAGCGAAGAATTCCCTGTATTAAGATACCACCTCAAACTCCTCCTGTTCTTCACGATTCTACTTTGTATTGGACTGATGAAGGCACTGTGTGGCGAAACGTTTCCTCAATAAAGATACCCAAGTTTTGCATATGTGTCTAATTTACCAACTCGTCGGTTCTCTCAACCATTCATCTACATTAGAAAACTTACCTAATCTTATTATAACAAGCGCAATTAAATTTAGCCTAATCCAACTAAATATATTTTAGATAAGTTTACAATAATTTAATAATAAACAAACACAATGAAATATATTTTATTCCTTAGGTTCAGAATTATTTTTACGAAATTATTACATTCAGGAAATTGAAAACATCATCAAAGAAATTCGTGATGACGACATGACTAAGATAGTAAACTTTCAGGGAACAGAAGGGTACTTGAAGGGGAGAAATTGGCCAGTTAAACTGATTTTCAAAACATAAATGGTGCAGAACAGGATCCTGCAAGAGAAAACACTACAGAAGGAATCATCAATATACCAGAGGGTGTTCCTAAACCGCGACAGAGCAAGGACACAACGACACCAGCTGAGGGAGAAGACACAAAAATGAAACGGACGAGGAAGAGAGACAAGGACAGAGTCAGCAGTTAGTTACCATTTTGTCCTAGGCACATGTCGATTAGACACTAGGCCTGTTGTATGTGTGTGTGTGTGTGTGTGTAAGGGAACACTTCGAAATGTGTGTCTGTGTGTGTGTCTGTATGTGTGACTGTGTACTCACCTAATTGTGGTTGCAGGGGTCGAGATTCAGCTCCTGGCCCCGCCTCTTCGCTGTCCGCTACTGGGTCTCTGCTCTCCCTGCTCCATGAGCTTTATCATACTTTGTCTTAAAACAATGTATGGTTCCTGCCTCCACTATATTTTTCTCTAGACTATTCCACTTCCTGACTACTCTATTGATGAAGAAATGCTTCCTGACATCCCTTTGACTCATCTGAGTCTTCAGCAGTGTCTGTGTGTGTGTCTGTATGTGTGTGTATGTGTGTGTGTCTGTGTGTGTCTGTTTGTGTCTGTGTTTGTGTCTGTTTCTATGTGTATGTGTATGTGTGCTTACCTAGTTGCTTACCTAGTTGTGGTTGCCGGGATCGATTCACAGCTCCTGGCCCCGCCTCTTCACTGGCTGCTATTCGGTCACTCTACCCGCTCAATGAGCTTTATCATACCTCTCCTTAAAGCTATGTATGGATCCTGCCCCAGCAGTGTGTGTGTGTGTATGTGTGTGTGTGTGTGTGTGTAGGTGTGTGTGTGTATGTGTGTGTGTGTGTGTGTGTGTGTGTGTATGTGTGTACTCACCTATTTGTACTCACCTATTTGTGGTTGCAGGGGTCGAGTCATAGCTCCTGGCCCCGCCTCTTCACTGATTGCTACTAGGTCCTCTCTCCCTGCTCCATGAGCTTTATCAAACCTAGTTTTAAAAACTATGTATGGTTCCTGCCTCCACTATGTCGCTTTCTAAGCTATTCCACTTCCTGACAACTCTATGACTGAAGAAATACTTCCTAACATCCCTTTGACTCATAGGAGTCTTCAACTTCCAATTATGACCCCTTGTTTCTGTGTCCCCTCTCTGGAACATCTTGTCTCTGTCCACCTTATCTATTCCTCGCAGTATTTTATATGTCGTTATCATGTCTCCCTAACCCTCCTGTCCTCTAGTGTCGTCAGGCCGATTTCCCTTAACCTTTCTTCGTAGGACAATCCCCTTAGCTCTGGGGCTAGTCTTGTTGCAAACCTTTGCACTTTCTCTAATTTCTTGACGTGCTTGACCAGGTGTGGGTTCCAAACCGGTGCTGCATACTCCAGTATGGGCCTGACGTATATGGTATACAGAGTCTTGAATGATTCCTTAGTGAGGTATTGGAACGCTATTCTTAGGTTTGCCAGCGCCGTATGCTGCAGCAGTTATCTGATTGATGTGTGCCTCAGGAGATGTGCTCGGATTTACTCACCCCAAGATCTTTTCTTTGAGTGAGGCTTGCAGTCTTTGGCCACCTAGACTATACTCTGTCTGCGGTCTTCTTTGCCCTTCCCCGATATTCATGACTTTACATTTGGCAGGGTTAAATTCAAGGAGCCAGTTACTGGACCAGGCTTGCCCTGTCTGGTCTCTTTGTAGTCCTGCCTGATCCTCGACTGATTTTATTCTTCTCATTAACTTCCATATC